>PISX010004428.1:0-122050 GCA_004024625.1 Mellivora capensis
CCAAAGTCCAGCGAGCTGTGTGCATGCTGAGCAACACCACAGCCATCGCTGAGGCCTGGGCTCGCCTGGACCACAAGTTTGACCTGATGTATGCCAAGCGTGCCTTTGTTCACTGGTATGTGGGGGAGGGCATGGAGGAAGGAGAGTTTTCTGAGGCCCGTGAGGACATGGCTGCCCTTGAGAAGGATTATGAGGAGGTCGGAGCGGATAGTGCTGAGGGAGAGGATGAGGGTGAAGAGTATTAGGCTGTCTGCTGTGATTTTTACACTCCGTTGTCTTGGGACTGTCTCTTCTGTTCTGGAAGCTGTCTGTGTTGGCCCTAACTTGTCAATAAAAGTGATGTTTCTGTTGTAAATATGAAGCTGGCTTCTGTATCATGGTAATTACTAGTCCCACTTAAGGCCAATTGGGAGTGGCGGAGGCTGGCAGAGGCTCTCTGCAGTCCTTGGATCAACACTGTAGGTGGCTTCTGGGTACCATGCACTGTGCAGAGTGGTTTGTCTGTTTCAGACCCGACGGATGAGCAGTGAGCGTCCTATTGCCAGCAAGGCAACAGGTTCGGGTTGGGCCAGTGTTTCTCAGGCTTCAGTGTGGATGTGAATCACACGTAGGTATTAAGACATGGGTCCTCATTTGTAGGTCTGGAGGGGAGCTTTAGAAAACACTGCCTTTTTTTTTTTTTTATTTTTATTTTTTTTAAACAAGCTTCCAGCTCCTGCTCTTGGTCTGCTGGGACTGCCTGTGGAGTAGCAAGGGGTTGGGGAACCTAGCTAGTAGGTGGTGGAGCCAAGATTCAAAGAACCAGCCAGGGTACGGAAACTATTGCTGTTGGGATTTAAGAACGTCTTACAGTCACATGGGAAGGGCAGGGAACTGTGCTGATTTGTTCCATACTTACCAAAACCTACAGTGGCAAATAAGATTGTGCCTGAAGAAGTTACCACTCGGAGAAGGTGGAGCTGGCCGAGACACAAAATTGCAGTAGTCACAAGTTGTTAGAGTGTTGGTACTCTGACCCAGTGGGCGTGATGCGCGTGTAGGAAAAGCTTGGAGAGGGAAGATCCCTTGATATGGACCCTCTTCCAAGTACATGTTAGAAGCAGGGTGGTTCTTGATGATGTGCGGGTGGGGCCAAATGGCTGTGTGATGGGTAGTCAGGGACCCTTAGGAGCATGGCCAATAAGGTGGAGCTGAGCACTGGAAGGGGCTGGGCCTCAGGCGGGAAGGAGGAACCAGTTCCGGTGCTTGGGTGCCGGTCCTAGCGGGAATGCCACCCAAGTGGCAGGGGATGGGTCCAGAGCTGCAGATGTGCCCACCTTTGCTCCGTGACTGACCGTACTCCGCTGGGGCTCCGTTCGCTCTTTGTTTTCCCGCTGGTGTTTTCACCACCGACTCTTTGAGGAAGGAAAGCATCTGAAAAACATGCCTGTTCTATCTAGGAACACAGTACTGCCCCCTGCCAAGGTGCTTCAACTTAGCATCCCGGGAGGCCTTTAGAGCTTTCATTGTTAGAGCAGCTGTGGCCTTCAACTCCCTTCGGGGCAAGGTCCTGAAGATAACCTGGAGCCCCTGGGGCCAGTCACCCCTGACTAGGAACGACCCCTCCAATGACCTCGGTAAGCCTTTACAGATAAATTGTTCTCTATGTGTGCCAAGACCTGAAAAAGGTTGGAAACCTTGAAGCAGCCACAATGGTGTGGGTGTGAAAGAAGAATTTAGTTGAGAAGAACTATTCTAGTGGAACAGAGCCTGGGGAATTGGAAGAACAAAGTGCCAGTGGTTGGGGAGGGATCTGTCCTTGGCAATGATTTTTTTTTTTCCCCCTCCGTGTTGGTGAGAGAGTGAATAGAAGTTAGCCTGCAGCAAGAACAAATATACTCCAAGGTCTAGGTCACTGCTTTGTGGCTGACAATCATCTGATCTGCCCTTGAGCACAAATGGAAAGTCTGGACTCAGAACGGCTACCATGGCTGATGCTGCTGAGGCTTGATGGGGATAAATGGAGAAAGGCTAAGATTGGCTGGGGCCCCAGACTCTGGCTGTGTGGACAGAGGGCTTGGGCTGCCCTCAGCTGACCTGACCAGAGGAGCCATCTCCTTCTGCCCCGTGAAGGCTGCTGGCCACTGAGGGCCTGTGGGAGGAGCCAGTGGCCGGGAGGGATGTGTGTGGGCCGTCCACTTGCTCTTTGGGAAGCCACCGGCAAATGCCTCTGCTCCAGTAGGAATCTGCCAAACAGCCCAGTGCTGGACCAGAGGTGGCCAGGTGGGATGGAGCTTGGAGAGAGCCTGTCTTCTGGCCTCTGACTTCTGGAAAGTGTGGCAACTCGGAGTGGGGTTGTTGCTGCGGGAAGAAGGGGAGGCTGTGTCAGGGTGGGAGTGTTTCGTGATCTTCACAACGCACTTGGAGGTGATATTACACCCTTTTCCCCAGCTGAGGAAGTTGAAACACAGCTTAAATCTCTAGCCTAAGGCTACAGAACAAGTGGTCAAGCTGAAATTTGACTCCAGAACTCTGATTCCAAAGCCCTTGCTCACGCTACCTTGCCAAGTAGCACCCAGGGAGGACACGGGCCACGTCTGGGAGCATGTGGGGCCTTAGGGCAGCCCTTGCACGGGCTCTCTGTGGTCATGTGACTTTCTAGGAGCCCCATTTCCAGGCCCAGTGGCAGCAGAGTGACCCGGGGTGGCAAGGCCAGCTGGTTCCTACCGTCCACGCTGTAGCTTCTCCAGGAAAAGGGCTTTCGTGTCTGGTCCCCTCTCCGAGCTCCGAGAGTCCATTTCCAGATTGTGGACAGATAGCACCCTTTCCGGGAGCTGCTACCACCCAGCCAGACTCCTGCTGACAAGACACTCGCTGCCAGGCAGACGGGACAGCTCCCGCCCCCAGCACCAGGGCCCGATGGTCAGCTCTTGTCAGCCAAGGCCACTAGGTAAAGCCGGCAGGGATGGCCCAGGCAGATGGCTCCTGGAGTCCAATGCCAGGGCAGAACAAGGTGGAGGGAATAGAGCCCCCCCACCCCGCCATGCTGGGGTGAGAAAGTTCCCAGCTTCTCCCCCATGGAGGAAGTCCTCTTTACCAGGACTCTCATTAGCCTGTCACTGTCCCTTTCGTTGGAGAACCTGGTATCTCTGAGTTTGTGAGTCCTGAGCGGGTTCTGGGAAAATGGTTTCTTCCTCGTTCCCCCGTCCCCTCTGAGTCTGCCGCAGGAGAGAAACACTCGGCAGCAGGGAGAGAGGCTTGTCTCCTTAGGTCATAGTACAGAGAATGCTTTTAAACACCTGTCTCACCACCAGAAGGTTTCTTCTTCATTCGCTTTTTCAAGTGAGAACAGAATGTAAAGCTATCCTAATTACACGAGAGAGTTTTGTCTATATTTACGCATTAGTCTGATTCACTGAGGGTGAGTGGGTGGGTGTAAATTCTGTGTCATTGCTGTCACCCTTCACCTCCCTCCCCACGCTCTGTTCTTACCAAATAGCTCATGTGGCTCACAGGAGATGTCTAGCCTGACAATAAACTAATATTAAAATGCCCTTGGCCAAGGTAATCACATCCAATTATATGATTATAACAATCATTTCCATTTTTCAGTTTAACTCACTCGGTATTTTCAAAGAACCTGATTGGTGCATGTCACTGTGCCAGATACTGTAGGGATTATATTTAGCTTTTTTTGTCCCTCCCCTGCACTGTAGAGACACATCACACAGAGGCATGACCCTAATTCAAGGCAGTATGGGCCCCATGTCTGAAGAGATTGTCACATGTCACAGCCACTATGATACATCTACCCAAAGCCATCCCTGTGGGTGGCTCCACCTGCCGACACAGCCCGGCTCCGTTTAGGTGTTGGGCACCCACGGAAGCTGGGCCTCTCCAGCACCAGGGTGAATCTTGGTCTCAGCTGCTGGAGGTAATTCCAGTTCTCTGGCCAGCGATTGGCTAAGGAAGCAGCCCGTGATGCTGTTGACATGAGAAGGGAGGTAAGGTCGGCTGCTTGGGGGCTGGGGGGAGAATGTCCTTAGAAAAATTTCCTTGCTCTTGAAAAGGAATGCAGGGAAAGGATTTCTGTCCCTTGCAATACTTGGGTATTACTGAGTGAGCACACGGTGCTTGACGGTGCTGCAGTCATCTTGTGACAATGAGGGGACGAACCCTAACTCTCAAAAGCTAACACTCTGGGTATGACAGGGCAGAAAGGAAAAGAACCTGGCTTCTTGGTGGGATGTTGAGGCCCTGAATTAACCAGGCTTGAAACTTCTCTGCCTCTTGTTTTCTCATTATCTGAGATTAAAAATCCCCCTTTTTTTAAAATTTAAGTTTAATTAATTAACATATAATGTATTACTGGTCTCAGAGGTAGAGGTCAGTGATTCATCAGTCTTATATAACACCCAGTGCTTGTCGCATCATGTGCCCTCCTTAATGCCCATCGCCCAGCTACACCATCCCCCATCCCTCTCCCCTCCAGCAACCTTCAGTTTGTTTCCTATGATTCAGAGTCTCTTATGGTTTGTATCCCTCTCTGATTTTGTCTTGTTTTAATTTTTCCTCTCTTCCTCTATGATCCTCTGTTTTGTTTCTTAAATTCCACATATGAGTGAGATCATATGATATTTGTCTTTCTCTGGTTGACTTATTTCACTTAGCATAATAACCTCTAGTTCTAGCTATGTTGTTTCAAATGGCAAGATTTCCTTTTTTTTTTTTAATTTTATTTATTTATTTGACAGATATAGTTCACAAGTAGGCAGAGAAGCAGGCAGAGAGAGAGGAGGAAGCAGGCTCCCTGCTGAGCGAGAGCCCGATGTGGGGCTCGATCCCAGGACCCTGGGAACATGACCCGAGCTGAAGGCAGAGGCTTTAACCCACTGAGCCACCCAGGCGCCCCAAGATTTCCTTTTTTGATGGCTGTGTAATATGTATACCATATCATCTTTATCCATTCATCTGTTGATGGACATCTGGGCTCTTTCCATAGTTTGGCTATTGTGGACATTGCTGCTGTAAACATTGGGGTGCACGTGCCCCTTCAGATCACTACATTTGTATCTTTGGAGCAAATACCCAGTAATGCAATTCCTGGGTCATAGGGTAGCTCTATTTTCAACTTTCTGAGGAACCTCCATACTGTTTTCCAGAGTGGCTGCACCAGCTTGCATTCCCACCAACAGTGTAGGAGGGTTCCTTTTGCTCTGCATCCTCACCAACATCTGTTTCCTGCCTTATTAATTTTAGCCATTCTGATTGGTGCGAGGTGGTACGTCACTGTGGTTCTGGTTTGTATTTCCCTGATGCCAAGTGATATTGACCATTTTTTTCATATGTCTATCGGCCATGTGGATGTCTTCTTTGGAGAAATGTCTGTTCATATCTTCTGACCATTTCTTGATTAGATTATGTGCTCTTTGGGTGTTGATTTTGATAAATTCTTTATAGATTTTGGATACTAGCCCTTTATCTGATAAGATATTACAAATATCTTCTCCCATTCATAGGCTGCTTTTTAGTTTCGCTGACTGTTTCCTTTGCTGTGAAGAAGCTTTTTATCTTGATGAAGTCCCAATAGTTCATTTTTGCCTTTGTTCCCCTTGCCTTTGGAGAGACATGTCTAGCAAAAAAAACTGCTGTGGCCGAGGTCAGAGGTTGCTGCCTGTGTTCGCTAGGATTTTGATGGATTCTTGTCTCACATTTAGGTCTTAAAAAAACCCTTATTGTTTAGGACATTTTGAGTTGGGTTTTCTATTGCTTCCTGCCAAAAGCATACATCTGATATAACAGGGGTGCCTGACTGACTCAGTCGCATGCAACTCTCGATCTTGTGGTTGTAAGTTTGAGCCCCATGTGGGGTATGGAGCCTACTTAAAATTTAAAAAAAATTAAAGACCTTATATAATAGTTCATAGAAAATTTTGGTAAAATGATTAACAATAAAAATATTAAGGTCCTTTTAAATGTGTATATCCTGTTTTCCAGAGCAAACATAGCCCTGGGAGACCACAGATTCTCTGCTCCTCAGGAGCCCTGGCTGAACTTAAAGTCATAAATTGAAAGCGCACAGAGAACATCTGCAGGTTTGAAAAATGTACCTTCTATCCTTTTACATGCAACTGTGAATGGAGCCCTAGTGTGATTTGCTGGTGGTATTGAAGAGCGAGGAGGCCCACTCTGGGAGAATCACCTCCCTGCAGGAAGCCTAGCCAGAGGACCTAGCCTAGGACCCAGGGCAGTCTCAATTCTCCCAGAGCCTAGGGAGCTTTAAGCATGATTCTTTTTCTTTTTTAATTTTATTTACTTATTTGAGAGAGAGAGAGCTCACAAGCAGGGGGGAGGCTTAGAGGGAGAAAGAAGCAGGCTCCCTGCCAAGTGGGGCTCGATCTCAGAACCCTGGGATCATGACCTGAGCAGAAGGCAGATGCTTAACTGAATGAGCCCCTCAGGCGCCCAAACTTGAGTCTTGAGACAAGAACCAAACCAGATTCTGCGGGCTGCAGGCTATGGACAGGGATCACTCTGCTGCTTGTTTCCGAGTATGAAGGTCCTTGAATCCTTAAGAAGAAAAAGCCTGCGAGGTCCTCTCTCCCTCTCTCACCCACTTGGTTTCCCCTACACTTTCTCGCTTCTCCCCACTCTACCTCACCCTTCATCCTCTCCTCTCTCCACTTGTTGCTCCCTTCCCTCTGTCTCCCACTTATCTCTTTTCTCCATCTCCGTGTCCTCTACTGCCTCCCTTCTCTCCAGCCAGACCTCAGCACAGGAGTGCTGCCGAGGGCATTCCCCTAAAGTACAAGTGTTTTTTCTTCCCCTTCCTCCCCCTGCCTTCTTCTTTCCTTCTCCTCCTCCTCCTCCTCCTTCTTCTTTATGTGCAAGTAATATTTTATTTCTACCCTGGTTGCTAGTAACATTGTCATACAATTTTTTGTGAAAATTCACCCTGCCGCACCATGAAAACCTCTAACAGACACCCGACAATGGCCCTCTCTGGCTGGGAGATGACGCGCAGGCTCCCAGAGTGCAGGACCGCCTGGGCCCCGGCGTCAGATGAGTGTCTGCGTGGCCTGCAGGCAGAGGGCCGGCAGGGCAGTTTGTAGGTATCAGACTCTTTGAACTTGACCGTTCAGCTGTCACCAGCCCTCTCCACACAGGAGGTAGGGCGGGATGGATGGCAGTGTCATGACTGCAGAGAGGAGCATCCTGGCAGCTGGCCTGATGGGCAGGAGCCCCTGTCCTGACTCCTTGCAGGGCCGTGCATGTGCTCCAGCCAGTGCCTGGTTAGAGAGGAGGCACCCAGGGTTCCTCTAGCTGACGCCATGAGCCAAGGTCCCACCTCTTCATGACCCACAGAATTGTAAGTACCGCCTCCCACCACAGCATCTTCTTTGTGTGGGGGAGGGGGTCTTCGTATCCCAGAGTTTCCTGCTCTAACCTTCCCCTGGATCAGACGAAAGGGCTCATAGCAGTTGTCTGGAGGGAGGGAGTCTGCCAGGTGGGCCAGCATCAAGCTCACACCTCCTCTTGGGCAATCTGAATCACCAGAGAGTTGGGGTTTCAGAAGGACATCACTGCCCCCCCAGGATGCCCTGACTGTGGTCTACTCTGAAAGTGGCTCCTTCAGCTGCAGATGAGATCACACGTATGTTCAGCTCTGGTACAAGCGAGCCCAGGACGTGTTGCCACCGCTTCCCCCATCCCTTCCCCTCTCCATACAGGGACTGCTGCCCCTTCTTATCCAGAGAATCTTGGCGCATCACCCCATGAAGGAGGAGCTTCAAGCTCCCGGGGAGCAGTGCTCTGAGACCCACCAGGATCTTTAAGAAATGTTTCTTTTATTCCCTGAGTCCCCGACTCAACAACATATCTGCTTGGAAAAAAATGTTGGAGATCATTTAAGCCAACCCCTTTATTTTTTTTAAGAGACTTTATTTATTTATTTATTTGGGAGAGAGGGACCAAGAGAGAGCATGAGAGGGGAGAAGGTCAGAGGGAGAAGCAGACTCCCCATGGAGCTGGGAGCCCGATGTGGGACTTGATCCCAGGACTTCAGGATTATGACCTGAGCCGAAGGCAGTCGCTTAACCAACTGAGCCACCCAGATGCCCAAGCTAACCCCTTTCTTTAACCCTGTGGTTAACCCCTTTCTTTAACCCTTTAAGCCCAGTTTCTATTCTGACCAGCAGTGTGACTAACTGCAACTGCTCCTTCTTGGTCTCTCTCACCCGGTAGCCAGAGCCTCTGCCTTGCCCCATAACAGTGTCAAAGACAGTGGGACTGACCTACTAGAAAGGTCTGGGGAGTCATGACACTTTGCTCTTAGAGGTGCTCCTGTGGGCACCGGCCAAGAACAAGAACATTCCCTTACACATACCATCCGTAAAAACAGAATACTCATTCCATAGTACATAATACACAGATTATTACAATATCACTTCCCCCCCCTTCAAATCCAGGATCCAATCTATTTTATTTTATATATTGCATTTAGTTGTTGTTTATCCTGATCTCTCTCTCTCTCTCTCTCTCTTTTTGTCTAGAACAATCTCCCACTGTAGTGGGTAGAGTGGTGGCCCATTAAAAAGATATGTCAACATCTGGGAGCATGTGAATGTGACTTTATTTGGAAGAAGGGTCTTTGCAAAATATAGTTAAGGATCTTGAGATCATCTTGGATTAACTGGGTCCCCAAATCCAAAGACAATTGTCTTTATAAGACAGAAAAGAGAAGACATAGACACAGAGGAGAAGGCGATGTAAGACCGAGGCAGAGATTACAGATGCAGCCACAAGCTAAGGAACACCAAAAGCCGCCAGAAACTGGAAGAGGCAAGGAAGGGCTCTCCCCTAGAGCCTTTGGAGGTACAGACCTGCCAACATCTTGATTTTGGACTTCCAAGCCTCCAAAACTGTGAGGATGAATTTCTTGGTGTTTTAAGCCACCAAGTTTGTGGTGATTTCTTTTCTTTTTTTTTTTTTTTAAGATTTTATTTATTTATTTGAGAGAGAGGCAGTAAGAGAGCATGAGCGAGGAGAAGGTCAGAGGGAGAAGCAGACTCCCCGTGGAGCCAGGAGCCCGATGCAGGACTCGATCCCTGGTCTCCGGGATCATAACCTGAGCCAAAGGCAGTCGTCCAACCAACTGAGCCACCCAGGCGTCCTTGTGGTGATTTCTTATGACATCCCTAGGAAATGAATTTTCCCACTTAAAAAAAAAAAAAAAGACACTGACATTTTTGGGATGCCTGGGTGGCTCAGCTGGTTAAGCATCTGCCTTTGGCTCTGGTCATGATCCCAGAGTCCTGGGACCCATCAGGCTCCTTGCTCAGCAGAGAGCCTGCTTCTCCCTCTCCTTCTGCCCCTCCCCCTGTTTGTGCTTTCTCACTCAAATAAATAAATACAATCTTTAAAGAAAAATGACACTGACTTTTTAAAGTGTCTTGAAATTGTTGTACTATAGAATGTCCCAATTCTGAAATTGTCTTCAGATTGACCTTTTAAAGTTATAAATCAGATCTAGTCATTCCCCTGCTTAAAGCCCTCCCCTGGCTTTTCATTGCATTAAAATAAAATAAGCTATAAACTCTTAACTCTGATTTACAAAGCCCTGCGTGCCCAGACTCCTTCCCACATCTCTAACCTCACCTTTCCCTCTCTCCTCCTAGCCCATCTTGCTCCCGCCTCACTGACCTTTATCTAACCCCTCAAACATGCCAGGCTCATCCCAGACTTACCCCTATGCTCTGGCTCTTCCCTCTGCCCAGGTGACAAGCAAATACTATTCTTGATCTTGGATCCCAGATGGGGGAAAATAGCTAGGAAGGACATTCTTGGAACAATTGGGGGAATCCTAATAGGACTGTTTGTTAGATAATATTGCTCTATCAGTGTTAAACTTCTTGAGTGGGTTAATAGTACTGTAGGAAAAGGTCTTTGTTCTTAGGTGATGCATGCTGAAGTCTAGGGGTAAAATATCATGATGCCTGAAACTTACTTTCAAAGGGATCATGGCAAAATATTGACAACTGGTAAGTCTGGGAGAAGGGTATAGTGGGAGAAGGGTATACAGCGGGCTTCTTTCAACTTTCTCTGGGTTTGAAACTCTTCAAAATAAAATGGGGGGAAAGATGGACAATTTAAAGAAAAACTTCATCCTGGAATACTCAAATTTCCACATGCATTCAAAATCACCTAGGAAGTTTGTTAAAATGCAGATTCTAGAGATTCAGAAGACCTGGTGGGGCACTGGGATCTTTTTTAACAGTCCCTCAGGTGACTCTGTCAAGCCCTCAGGCCACACCCTGAGGAGAAAAATTCACTTAGCGTTCCACATCCTTAAGCTGCTCTCCTGTTCTCCAGCAGAGGGGTAGCTGTTTGGAAAGGTCAGGAAGGCAGGTGGAGATGGGATTTTATGATGGGGCAGGACTGGAGATTGTGAGCATAGTAGACTATGAGGAGGCTGGGGGTGGTGTTTGAAGGCAGAGAATGGATTTTTGCCCTGCTTCCCTGGCTTTTTGCTTGAGGGAGGGAGCTGCCGGGGCAGCTCCTAGAGATAGGTGAAGAATGGTGTCAGGGTTCTGAACTCCTAATACCAGTGTTGCTCTTCTATTTTACACACCCTTATGAATTTTTCTCAGCTGTAGAAAGAAGGTGAATTCCCGAAATTTCAACGTTCCATGAACCAGGAGTCTTAGATGTACTCCGATTGCAGACATGTCATTCTAGCTTCTGACCAGAAGGTGGCAGCAACACATCTCTATTTTTCGGACCACTTCTCAAGGGAAAGATGTTTTTTCAGGTGCCTCAGAGTTCCCCTTCAGTTTAACATCATTTGACCTAGATCCTATGCTATACTCCACAGTCACAGAGGTGACGAAAACCTGATCCATGACCTCAAAGATCATATTGTCAGGGATGGGGGAGTCAGACATATAAACAGATTGGTGCTAGTTTACTAGCTGTGTGACCTTGGGCAAGTTGCTTAACCTCTCTGGGCCTCAGCTTTTTCAACTGTAGAACAGGAATCATAATAGTCCTTATGTTGTAGGGTGATTTGAAGGATTAAAAATGATAATGTGTGTAGAATGTATGCCACATAGGAAATGTTAGCTATTACTGTACGATACAGTGAGAAAAGGGATAGGATGGAAAAGACACCCAGAGTGCCCTCTAACTGGGAGGAGTGGAGGCCCCAGATGGAGATAATGGGGAAGGGATTCCACTCTGGTGCAGCCACTCCGTCAGTGGGGACCCTGTGGCCTGGGAGAGAAGCCACTTTGAGAAGTGTGGAGCTGGAATAGTCGTGGTTGAGGCTACTCTTGGCTTCTATGGGGCCAGAGCCCAGAGAACATCAGCAGTGCCTGACCCACCAGGATGTGCCTTCCTGCAGAGGGAGCCACTCCTAGCTTGCTCTGCAATTTCAGACAGGCAACTTTGTCCCTCTGAACATTGAGTTCTACCTAAGTGATGGGGACAGAGACCACAGAACCACGGTATGGTGCCGAGTCCCACATCCGGGCACTGTGGAGAGCCGGCTGGAGAGTCAGCTAGTTCAGGGGCAGCAGGACTTGAAGCTAGGGGTGTAAAGGGGAAGCCCTAGGAAGGCAAAGAGATCTTGAGGATGACACTGGACTATCCCCAGGATGTGGACTGGAGGTTGAGCCCGTCCTAGGGTTCTGAAGGGCAGGGGGACCCCAGCTGACACTTAGTTACAAGTAATTAGGGCTATGGCATGGCTCCTCTGTGTCTCAGTTTCCTCTCCATCACAGAGCAGGGGAAGAAGGCCTTCAGTAGGGCTGAGCACCTGCTGCGAGCCTCATGACATGCTAATTACTCCGTGTACAAGTAATACATGAAGTACTTAGATCTCACTTAGATGTCACAACACCCAGGGAGGGAGGGGTCATTATCCCTATTTTACAGATGAAGAAACAGCAGCTCAGAGAGGACAAGTAAGTTGCGCAGGATCACACAGCTCAGAAGTGCCCAGGCTGGTGGCCTGATCTCCTCTCCTATGACCTTTTCGTTCATTCGACTTTAGCCTCCGTTGCCCACTTCCTTAAAAACACCCTGGAAATCTTATCATTCATAAATACCAAAGCTCCGGAATCACAAATTCCTGCATCTCACTCTCTGAAAAAACTTCCTACTGCCCACCCCCCCCACCCTGTGCCTCTTTCAATTCCTCTCTCTGTACGAGGAGTGTTATTTGACCTTGCCCAGGAGGCCAGCTATGAACCTTTTTACTCTCCCAATCTCCCACCCTCTCTTGCCCACACACCCCTTCCTCATCTAACTTTGCGTCCATGGCCTGCCATTCGGCAGCACTCTTGCCAGTAAACTTCATTGCTCAGCTTCCTTGAAAACCTCTGAATGCATCTGTCATTCCCTCCAAGCCTTCACCAGAGCAGCAGAAGGGGGCAAGTATTTCTAATACTGGCTAGTAGTTACCAGCACATATTAACACTGAGTGCCTCATATATAGTAACTCAGCTAACCCTCCCATAGCATAGGTTGGTACAATTCTCATTGCCCCATTTGTGAACAAAGAAAATGGAGCTAACAGAGGTGAAAACACTCACCCAGTCCCAAAAGCACACAGCTAATTAAACTGAGGACCCAGGCGGTCTGTCCGGAGTCCATGTCTTCGTCAGTACCTTGAGGAAAGATCAGCCAGGCAGTACTTGGTTCCTTCCACCCTGGGTCCAGAACCGCTCTCACCCACTATTGGGGGGCAATCCAAAAGATCCTCACAGCGTTCAGCAGCTGACAGCATCACTTGGGCAGTCAGCAATGATAATAGACTAACTTACATTTCAGCCATTATCATATGTGTCCTAAGTATTGAATCCTCCCACCAACAGTGTGAGGTAGAAGTTACGATGATCTACATTTCACTGCGGGACATGGAAGGACGTAAATTCCTGTCTGAATTCCTACAACACAGAATGTTGGAGTCAGATGGGAGGCTTGGCCACTGGATGCCGTAGCCCTGGCTCTTAACCATGACCCTTTCTTACCTTTCTTCTGGCCTTAAGATCTCCCAGGCCCAGCTCTTTCTGAGTAAAGGGGGAGGAGTCTTCTCTGACTTGCTAGCCTGCCTGGTTCCCTCACCCAGGCCCCGGCCTCACTCCCTCCACAGCTCCCAGAGCCCTGCCAAGGAGGCTCTGGTCCCCTCTCTTCTGAGGTACCCGGGTGCTGAGCTGGGAGCTTAAGCATCGAAGAGATGGCAACTCCACCTGGAACTGCTTGAGCCCAGCCCAAGGGGCCTCTATGTGATTCTCAAAGGCCCAGATCTATATAAAGACAGAGTCTGGGAAGGACCAGCTCAGACTCCCAGTTTGCTCCCTATGAACAGCAGACAGGGACGGGCCAGGGCCTAGGCTGGGGTAAATGGGGGTCCAGGCCAATGGCAGCTGGGGTCTCAGAGCCTAGGGCTATGGCAGAAAGCACCAAAGTTTCCCCAGCATCCTGCCCCACCCTGACATATACACACACAGCCACCAAGCCCCTACCCACCGCCCAAGCTGGACCCTACTCTTCCCCACTCCTAGAAGTCAGGGGGACAAGCCCAGGTTTGTCCCCCCTCTCCCATCCTCCCTCTTCCCATTCCCCTGGCAACCAAACCAGATCCATCAAGGAGAAGGACCTGGCAGCTGTGCAGGGAGAGACTAATGGCCCGGAAGGAAGGAGGGGCCGGGAGAGGAGATGAAGGAAGGCGGTAGATGTGAGCAGGCGGGCGTTGGCCCATCTCAGAGGACTCACAAAGGAGGGGAGGTTCCTCTGCCCTGCAATGCTGAGGAGCTGGCTGGCCAAGGAGCCGCCCTCCTCTCCCCCTCACCCAGAGATCCAGCCTGGAGTCCCAAACCTGCTTCCCCAGATGCCCAGCACTGGTCCTCAGGGCCTGTCTGAGGTGGACCTGTCCGTGCTGGAAAGCCCTGGAGTCCGCAGCAGCAGCAGCCCCCTGGCTCTTGGCAAACCCAACGGGCCTCAGCAGCCTGGCTCCTGCAGACCACCTGAGCTGCCTCTGTCCACTCCGGGGCGGCCTGTGCCTGATTTCTGGAAGCCGCAGACATGCAAAGGCCAGACGTCAGCCTTCCCGATAACTGGGGCGGGGGAGGGCAGGACGGGCTGTGTGGTTGTGTGTGTGTGATGTGTGTGCGTATAGGTGAGGTCGTGCTACGTTACACGGATGCATCTGTTTGTGTGCATAGGCTTGTGGATCTGCTCTGGGGCCTTCTCTCTCCTCTTTCAGTCCCTGGACCACTAGCAATGGGCACTTTCTCCTTCCCCATCTCTTCCCCATCCAGCATCACCCGTCCCTGGGTACCTGCAACTCCTCCATACTGGTAACCGGTTCCTGCCAGTCCCTTCGTGTCTCAGCCTTGGCAGCCCCTGCTGCCCCTCACCCCCCCTCCCCTTCCTACCTCAGGAATCACTCTGGTTCCCGTAAGGCCCATGACTGAGCAGCAGTTGATTGGGGGAAGGGAGAATCCAGGAAAGCCAGACGGCGGCGGACAACCCCCTCATTCAGCTCAGCCCCTGGCAGGGCACCCACCCTCCTGTGTGGGACCCCCGAGCTGGACCCAGCCACCCTCTGCACCCTCTGCCGGGCCCACCCAGCAGGGGCCTGCTGTATGTCCAGGTTTGGGAGCTGTGTCTTTAAGGCTGAGACATCAGCAGGCAACCCCCTGGCGAAGTGTCCAGAGGAGGGGGAGGGAACATGGCCAGTCCATTAGCAGCAGAGCTGGCGCCAGGCGGCAGACCTCCACTGGGCCCTGGGGATTACGGAAGGATCAGCCCTTCCCCACCCCCCTTGGCTCCCTCGGCCCTCCTGTCCCCTATTTCTCCCTGGGTGTGGTAACAGGGGTAGCTGACAGCAGGTAGCTGACAGCAGGGCCTAGCCTTCAGGGGACAAGTGGGGGCACAGGCCCCAGGGCCTAAGCCAGGCCAACTCTCCGGGGCCACCTCCTCACTGCTCATGAGCCAGCATGCCCTTTAACCTCCAGGCCTCCTATACCCCCATTTTTTTTGTACTGAGGTACAACTGACCTAACATTAATTTCAGGTGGATAATGATTCTACATTTGTACATCGATTTTTACCAGCTCTTGCAGGCAAGAACCCCAGCTCCAGTCAGGCCGTCCCAGCTAGGCTCCCCGCTCTGGATGATGTTGCTGGAAGGATCCATCCAGCTGAGCCCCCAGCCCAGGCCTGCCGATGGTCGCCAGGCCCGCTTCCTTCCCGGCCAGCAACAGGGGGAATCAAGTAGGCAGGGCGCCAACAACCTTGGAGGGAGGGTGCGGCTCTCCTGCCGCTCCGCAGGGGTGGGGCGTCCCCCTCCCCACAGAGACCCGCTGTCAGGCCAGTGGGAGGAGCTGCCCGTGCCCCCCCTGAGCCCGCAGGCCTATAAAGCCGCCTCGCAGCGGTCCGTAGCTCCCTCCCAGCTCCCGGACCAGCTCTGCCCGCAGTGACTGCCAGTCCTCGGCCACCATGAGCCACCCGTCGGGCCTCCGAGCCAGCGTCGCTTCCACCTCCTACCGCCGCACCTTCGGGCCACCGCCCTCACTGTCCCCCGGGGCCTACTCCTACGCGTCCAGCTCCCGCTTCTCGAGCAGTCGCCTGCTGGGCTCGGCATCCACCGGCTCCTCCGTGCGCCTGGGCAGTTTCCGCGGCCCCCGGGCGGGCGCGGGCGCCCTCCTGCGCCTGCCCTCGGAGCGCCTCGACTTTTCCATGGCCGAGGCCCTCAACCAGGAGTTCCTGGCCACGCGCAGCAATGAGAAGCAGGAGCTGCAGGAGCTCAACGACCGCTTCGCCAACTTCATTGAGAAGGTGCGCTTCCTGGAGCAGCAGAACGCGGCCTTGCGCGGGGAGCTGAGCCAGGCCCGGGGCCAGGAGCCGGCGCGCGCGGACCAGCTGTGCCAGCAGGAGCTGCGTGAGCTGCGGAGGGAGCTGGAGCTGCTGGGCCGGGAGCGCGACCGGGTGCAGGTGGAGCGCGACGGGCTGGCGGAGGACTTGGCGGCGCTCAAGCAGAGGTCAGGGGGCAGGGCGGGGGCTGGGCGGCGGCCGTCGAGGCGGCTGCTCCTCGCTCCGCTCCCTTCCCCACCAGCCGCCTAGGGGAGTGGCTCCCCTCGGTCTACACAGGCTTGCGCAGGGAGCAAGCTTGCCCGCGGGCTCTCGCCCCCCCCCCACACCCTCCCCCTACCACTTTGCTGCCTCTCTGGGGAGGGGAGGGAGGAGGAGTTACTATGCCTTCCCGGTGGATAAAGGGGTCCCATCTCATCTCCCAGAACGTTAGGGAGAAAGCGGGCGACGCCATCGGGCCGCTTGAAGACCCGTCCACAGCCCTGGACAGCAGCAGCCTCTAATCTAGACCCTGGGGTGCGCGGGCCGCATGGTTGGGCGATGACCCTGCAGCTCAGCCTCTGCCCACCCTTCTTGCCAGGTTGGAGGAGGAGACGCGCAAGAGGGAGGACGCGGAGCACAACCTCGTGCTCTTCCGCAAGGTGAGCCCGGGCCCCAAGTCACCCAGTCTCCGCACGTCTACCCCCGCCTGCATATCTAGGGTGACATGTGTGGGCGCCAGGAGGCGACCAGAAGCCTCCAGAGACAGGCCGGGAGGGCCTGGCCCTTCCCCAGTCTGAGCAGCCCCTCCCTGCTCTTGAACCCCCTCGGCCACCCCCCTAAGGACGTGGACGACGCCACCCTGTCCCGCCTGGAACTAGAGCGCAAGATCGAGTCTCTGATGGATGAGATTGAGTTCCTCAAGAAGCTACATGAGGAGGTAGGTGGACCAAGGGTCAGGGCAGGCTTCGAAGGTTGCAGGTGGTCGCATTCGAGCTGAAACGCAGGCGGTGGAGAAGATTGCAGCTGAGGGATTGCCCTGGGGAAGAGAGGTGAGATTCGCTGGGTAGACGCAGCCCCTTAACCCCCCTCTACAGGTGGTTTGACTCCCACCCCTGCGCCACCTGGTGGCGAGCAGCGGAGCTGCACCCTGGAACTTGGCCGCGGCCTTGGAGCGGACCGGGGCGCAGGACGCGCAGACCAAGCGCGCTGCGCTCGCTGGCGCCCCCATCTGTTCGTTCGAGTGTTTCTTTTTTCTGCGCGTGAACTGCTAGGCCCGCGTGCGATCCGCCCGGCAACCTCAACTTGTTGTCCTGGGCGGCAGGAGCTGCGAGACCTGCAGGTGAGCGTGGAGAGCCAGCAGGTGCAGCAGGTCGAGGTGGAGGCCACCGTGAAGCCGGAGCTGACGGCGGCGCTGAGGGACATCCGCGCGCAGTACGAGAGCATCGCGGCGAAGAACCTGCAGGAGGCAGAGGAGTGGTACAAGTCCAAAGTGCGAGAGCCCGGGAGGGTGAGGGAGGATCTGGGCGAGTGGGGCGCTGCGCGGAGGGCGCGTCTCGCCAGCTCACGGCTGGGTTGCCTCGCGCGCCGCAGTACGCGGACCTGTCGGACGCCGCCAACCGGAACCACGAGGCTCTGCGTCAGGCCAAGCAGGAGATGAACGAGTCCCGACGCCAGATACAGAGCCTGACTTGTGAGGTGGACGGGCTGCGCGGCACGGTGAGTTTCGGGCTTCGGGCTTCGGGGCCCGGGCGGGGGGGGGCGGGGCGGGTGGAGGCTGTTCCCCCAGTGACCCCCTGCTGCCCCCAGAACGAGGCGCTGCTCAGACAGCTGCGGGAGTTAGAGGAGCAGTTTGCCCTGGAGGCGGGCGGGTATCAGGCGGGCGCCGCGAGGCTCGAGGAGGAGCTGCGACAGCTGAAGGAGGAGATGGCACGGCACCTGCGCGAGTACCAGGAGCTCCTCAACGTCAAGATGGCCCTGGACATCGAGATCGCCACCTACCGGAAGCTTCTGGAGGGCGAGGAGAGCAGGTGGGGGGCAGGGCTGCTGGGGGTGGGAGGAGGGTGGGGATTGGGCGGTTAGGGAAGGGGTGGGGCCTGGGCCGAGTCGCTGAGCCCTGGCTTCGCTCCCAGGATCTCTGTGCCAATCCATTCTTTTGCATCCTTGAGTATAAAGACGACTGGTGAGTCTCCCACGCCTGGCTTCCAACCTCCCTGTCCCCTTGTCCACTTCTGCCCTGACCAGACTCTTGCTATGCCCCTGCTCAGGGATCGATTCTGGCCATGAACTACTGGGTCCTAGTCTATACTCGGGCCTGCTCCTCATGCCCTGCCACTCCCCTCCCCTTCGCTCATAAATGAGAGGCAGGGCTTAGAAGGAGAGACACCACAATCCTCTCTTCCACCCCTTTATCCTGCTTTTTCCAGTACCTGAGGTGGAGCCTGCTCAGGACAGCCACAGCAGGAAGATGGTTCTGATCAAGACCATAGAGACGCGGGACGGAGAGGTGAGATGGACCACTTGAACCCAGGACCCCATCATTGGCCATATTATTTCTAAGCCCCAACCTGGCTGCAGCTGATTTTAGAGTATTGCAGGTTAGTGGTCTTTGGGGCAGGAGGGACAGAGAGGAGGTGGATGGTCAGTCAGGAGCCTCCGCTGGTTTTGCTGGAGAAGGAGACAACATACCCCAAAGGAGATCGCAGGAGGGTGGTGCTGAGTGGTTTGTGCCCTTCACATGCCTTGCCCCAGCAGGTGGTGACCGAGTCCCAGAAGGAGCAGCACAGTGAGCTGGACAAGTCTTCTACTCACAGCTACTGAACCCATTGGTCCAGAGCTTCCTGACCCTGCCCTAGCCCTACTCCAAGTCCCAGATCCCAAGACCAGTACTGAATTAGTCCTCTCTGGCTCTGCATGTGTCTAAGGGATGCCACAAGTTACCCCTTCCCTGGCCTGTGGCCAAGCCCTACCCAGCCAGCCATAGCTGGCCCTTTTCTCCCTGCCCTGGCACATATCTATGACCTATATGCCCTATATATGACCTATAAATCCCCTTATCGAGTCCTAGTAAGAGGCCGGCAATCTCCAGATCTAGTCATTATCCCATGACCAGTGGAGTGGGCCAGGATCTGAGTTCCACTTTTGAATCAAATAAAACTGCTGTCAAGAGAAACCTCTCCAGTGCGTTTGTGTCTATGGAAGTGGGGGTGACTGTGGGGATGGGGCTCAGCAGTATTTCCCCCTTGTCTCTAGTCATTTCTTTCCTGCATCCCATATCTTGGCATCTGTGACTCCTCTTCTCCTAGTTCTACATTACTGCTTCTCAACTTCTGTGTGTCAGCAGCAGCCCTGAACGTCCAGGTGCCTTCTGGGTGTACCCTAGCCCCTCAAGCTGAGCGTGTCCAGACAAGGCTCCGCACTTCCCTCTTTACCTGCCATCGTGTGCTTCCTTTGGGGTTTCCCACCGTAGAAGAGGTTACCACTAAGGGGAACGAGACTGTCAAATTAGAACACCTCATCTTCTACCCCTTCTTTTCTTCACCTACCCACCAATTCTGTTAATTCTACTTCTTAACTCTTTCAAGTCTTGTCTTGTTCTCCCGCTCCCCACTGCCACCACCCTAGTCCACCCATTGTTTGCCTGGGTCCATTATCTCCCTCACTGATCTCTTTCCCCTGGCCTAGCCCTGCCACCCACCTAAACCTACTTGATACTCTTGCCTAGTAAATCAGAGTCTGCCACCATCACTCCCTACCCCGCTTGAAAATGTCTCCTTCTACAATGCCCTCCAACTCTACTTCATTCTGCCCTTGCCTTCAAGTCAAAATCCATTTGAGTTTGTTTAAAGATGTTATTTATTTATTTGATAGAGAGATCACAAGTAGGCAGAGAGGCAGGTGGCGGGGGGAGAGACGAAGGCTCCCTGCTGAACAGAGAACCTGATGCGGGGCTCGATCCCAGGACCCTGAGATCATGACCTGAGCCAAAGGCAGAGGCTTAACCCACTGAGCCACCCAGGTGCCCCTCTGAGTTGTTTAAAATGATCTTTTTCACTCAATTATTGTGCTACATGCAGGAAGTAAGCCAGAGTCCCTGCTCTCAAGGAGCCCCCAGTCTGGGGTAGGGTCAGGGACTTACCAGCAAGTTGTTCCAGCCTTGTAAAGAGTGCTATGACTGGGAAAGAAGATGACATTGTGGGGACATGAGGAAGAGCGTTTAACCCAGCCTCACAGTAAAGGCACAGCTTCCTGAAGGTGGCCCCACCATGCTGAGCACTGAAATGAGCAGGAGTTATTCAGGGAAAGCAGGGAGAGGAAGAGGCCTTTCTAGGCAGGTAAGTCAGTTGGGAGGTCACAGAAAGCCAGTTTGTGAACTGGAAGTACTTCTCTCATCTGGAATAAAGGACAGAAAGGAGGAATGGCACTGAGGTTGGAAAGATGACATGAGGGCTGGGTCGTGCAGGACCTCACATGCCATATGAGGGCTTTCTAAATGCATCCTAAGGAAAGGGGAAAAAACATGGTTTCATCAGATGGGGAAGCATTCAGATTCTCATTGAGACAGATCACTCCCGCTGTGGTGTGCAGAAGCCATTAGGAGGTGGAGAACCAGGTAGAGGCTGTTGCAGTGAAACAGGCAAGAGGTGATAGTGAGCGGAGATGTGGGTGGATCTGAGAAATATTGGGAGGGGGGACTCTGCAACACCTAAGGAGACAGTGCCTCTGGGGGGCCGAAGGAAATAAATAGCAATGACCGAAGGTTTTGGCTTGAGTCAGGCAGATGGTGGATCTTTCACAGAAACAGGGAAGATGAGAGGAGGGGAGGAGGGGGCCCAGACAACAGTCCATTTTACGCCTACTGAGTGTGACATGCTCTGGAACAGCCCAGAGGAAGAGCTGACAGGCAGGCAGAGCCATAGGTCTGGAGTTCAGGTGTAATGGGATATTTTGAGAAACTGAATCTATTAGGATGCTAGATATCTATAGCTCATTTTTTAAAGAAGCATATCTCATTTTTTTTAAGAAAAAGAAAGAAATAGCTCATGTAACAAGCCAGTGGTAGGCAGGTGCTGAGGGCTGTTGATTCAGTAGTTCAATGATGTCATCAAGGCCTTAGATTCTGGTGAAGGTTGTACTCAGCCTTCCTCCTTGAACATTTGTCCTTGGGATAGTTCTCCTCATGGTCCCAAGATGGCTGCCAGCAGCTACTGCACGATACTTCCCTCTTCACATCCAGTGGAGGAAAGACAAAAACCTCCTTCCAGGTATGCGATATAAGTTCTTTCCTTTAGACTATCTGGCTAAGGCCACTGTTGTGCCCAATCTTGGAGTAATAACAGTACCCTGGGAAAGCTAATCATCTGAAATGCGGTAGACACTGAGAACCAACCACAATGTCCCTTGCAAATTTTGTGCAGGCTTCTCACCACCATTGCCTGCCACACATGGGCGCATATATACACACATTGTTTATACCTCTTGCTTTCTCTCTTTTTCACTCAGGGGCACTTATTATCCCAGAGAAGAAATATCACTACCCAGAAACAGATGAAAGCTTTGGAGTTGCCTCAGAAAGGCAAGGCAAGAGAAAACTTACAAGGGGGAGTGGCGGCCGCACAAGAGGATGCTGGGAGCATGGGTTAGATAAAGTTGGAAATCTGGGCTCTATCAACACGGAAGACCAGGGAGACTACGGGAAGGGCCTCTTCAGGGCAGGGCTGTATCGGAGACAAAAACACTGCCACCTGAAGAGTGGGCCCAGGTGAGGGAGTGGAGAGTGGATTACTCTCTTGAGATACTTGAGCATAGGAAAGAAAGAACCAGAGCAAAGGAAGACCTGCATTTGAGAAGTGAAATTTTGGAGAAAGGCGAAACTAAACCAGTAATTTTCAAGCAGTAGTAGGTAAGGAAGCTTTGTGATATAAATTACTGGGTCATGATCAACATTTAAAAAGAAAATAGAATAGAAAGTGTTGGAGTGTGGTGAAAATTTTCAATTTATATACACGTGTACTGGCTTGTCATATAAAACGCATTTTTTTAAAGATGTATTTATTTATTTATTTGACACAGAGAGAGAGACACAGTGAAAGAGGGAACACAAGCAGGGGGAGAGGGAGAGGGAGGAAGCCTGTCTCAGGCTTCCCGCTGAGCAGGGAGCCCAATGTGGGGCTCAATCCCTTGACCCTGAGATCATGACCTGAGCTGAAGGCAGATGCTTAACGATTGAGCCACCCAGGGGCCCCTAAAATGCATTTAAAAAAAAAAAATCTTGGATTGTGGCAAAAAAAAAAAAGAAAGAAAAACAAAACCCATACTTGAACATGTTTAAATGCTGGGGAGAATTAGAAAAATCAAATTGTCATGGGTGGATCCATACATCTGCTGAAATGACACCAACTCAGACTTGGCTGTGATTGAAGAGTTTTAGGGAAACTCCAAATCCAATTCCAACCAAGGGGGATCAGATGCTAACCTCAGGAAGACAGGGCTGGGATTTGATTATAATTAAGAAAGCTTATACCACATTGATTTTATCGTACTCAGCTTGCTGGAAGCACAGAGCCAGTTCCCATGACATCTACAAGAAGGTCATCTCAAAAGCAAGGAGGTGACCTAGGGTAGTTCCTAGAAGGAACCCGACCGACGTGGTGGGCATGTGGGCAGGTGTCCTGGACCCCAGGGAGGTGCCTGCTATGGTAGCAGGGATGATTCCTCAGGGGCCACCTATAGCGGGTGGAAGGAGCTCAGTGACCTTCACTGTGAATGACAGATGCACCAGACCTTTCAGGCAAAGGGGAGTGACTTGTGAGCTGACACTTGGAAATAAGGGGACAGAGAGTGGGAGTGGCTTCACTGGAACCCCGAAACATGGGGGTCGGGGGGGGGAATCTGGCTTCCCAGGAAGAACAGCTCTGCAGCCCTCCAGGCCCCACCAAGCCTGAGAAGCGACAGAAAGGCCCCTCAGTAGCAGGAGCCCACTGGTCCCTGATGGAGGGTTCTACGGCTTCTTCGGCTCCTGTCCTCAGGAGCCAATGCCCTCATCCTCCACCCCGGTTTCTGCTTCCCATAGTTCCTTCTTACTTGTGGCTTCAAATGTCTTGTGGCTTCCAGGGCCTAATAGCCTTTGCATGCTGTCTTCTGGGGCTCTCTTTAGTTCTGCTTTCACTTCCTTGAACAGAAAATGCCCACTTGCTAGCCTTATCAAATGAATTGACATTTCCCATTCCCTCCGTGAGATGGACTCGAGCAGACCCAACACATGGAGCTCTTGGGGCTGATGGGCCGCTCAAGCCACCTGGGCACTTCCCCGCCCACCGTTAATAAATGCTGATAAATGCAGAACAACTGTTGGCTGTATTTGTTACATGATCCCACCGTTCCAGCAAATGTTTTTTAAACTCCTCAAAGAATGTGAAAAGTACCATTTTAATTTTAACAGCACGGTGATTAAGAATCTGCATTTAAATCTTGGATCTGTGCTTACTAGATACATGAAAGATCTATCCAGTATCTTTCTCTGGGAAAGATACTTCGCCTCTCTGCCTCGGTTTCCTCACCTGTAAAATGGAGACAACTATAGCAGGCGCCTTCGCAGGATTATTGTGAAGAATAAATGAGATGATTCAAGCAGGGTTCACCGGTCTTGACTATCCTGTAGGCAGGGGAATGAGGGGACATGGTGCAGAATATGGCCTCCCACACAGCTTCCCTCAGCAAGGTGGCCTGGGATGGTCATAAATTATAAACCGGAGATTTCAGTTGACTTATTCTTCAGAGGTTTTTTCCGTTTCAAGAGGACAGCCTGAGCATGTCCTGCGGCTTTTCTTCATACTGTATTAATTTCCTATTACTGGTATAACAAATTACCACAAACATGGTGGCTTAAAACAGCATATTTATTTATTTATTTTAAAAGATTTTATTTATTTATTTGACAGATGGAGATCACTAGCAGGCAGAGAGAGAGGAGGAAGCAGGCTCCCTGCTGAGCAGAGAGCCCGATGTGGGGCTCGATCCCAGGACCCTGGGATCATAACCTGAGCCGAAGGCAGAGGCTTTAACCCACTGAGCCACCCAGGTGCCCCTAAAACAGCATATTTATTATCTCCCACTGCTGTTGTTTAGAAGTCTAAAATGGGATGACAGATCTGTGTTCCTGATGGAAGCTCTAGAGAAGCCTTATTCAGCTTCTAAAGACTGTCTGCATTTTGTAGACTTTGGCTCTTCCATCTTCAAAGCCAGCGACCCCATCACTGATCTCTGCTTGCCTCTGGTAAGGATCCTCGTCATTACATTGGGCACACCCAGACAAGCCAGCATAACGTCCCCATCTTAAAACTTTTAACTTATGCCCTTAACGTCCCTTTGCGATGGAAGAAAATAGCCACAGGCTCTGGGCACTGGGATGCAGACAGGGGAAGGGCATTGTTACGCTTACCCTCTGGCCTCTGGCCTCCAAAGATTCATGTTGGTCTCATCTACAAAATACATACACCCCATTTCAGGGTCCCCCCAAAGTCTCAACCCGTTATAGCATCAGCTGAAGGGTAAACTCTCATCGAGATGTCATCAGCTCAAGAAGTCTCAAATCTTATACACCACTAAGTGGTTTATCCACTTAAACCATCTACAGGCTCTGGGTAAAACAGATCCTGGGGAGGGGGACTCCTCTCCCTCTGTGGACTTGTGACACTAGAAGACAAGTTATCTGTTCCTAGAATACAATGAACAGGCAGAAGGTAACAGCCACAGACATTCCCATCCGGAAAGGGAGAGCTGAAAGGAAAAAGGTTGCGAAGCAAATTTAAAATCCACCTGGCAAAACAACGTAAGGTTTCAAGGCCTAGGAATGATCTTCCGTGGCTCCTGGTCCCCCCTTTCTGGCCTCACTGTCTGGCCTTCCTCTACCCATTTCAAAATACCTGAGCTATTCGTTTCCTGGGTGTACAGTCTGGGGTGGGGGTTCTGACGGCGTCCTTCCATTTTACCCTCCTCGTGGCTCTGTCAGCGCTAGCTGGCAGTTGTCTGCTTGCAAGACATTCTCAAGAACCATGTGGGTCTCCTGTGTATGGCTCTGGGATTCACTCCATTAGACAAGAGGTGCCTCCACAGATCTTCTTAGACAATCCCATTTCTATGCTTGGATTCTGCTGACATGGCTGAGGAAATTCATGGGTCACATGGCTGATCTCTCCAAAGGGGCCTTCTGTGATTGAGTACTCTGACCTTTGATCCTTCCTAGCCACTAGCAAAAGATTGTCCAGGTACATCCTCGGATTTCTCCTCAGAGCACACTTTCCTGAAGGCGAATGGCCTAATTTCAGCATTGTTTGCCATCTGAGTGGGCTGAAAATTCCTCAAATATCAAGTTTGGATGCCTTTCTGCCTCTTTCCTCTCAGATTTTACACTAACCAAGCAAGAAAAAAAGATCGAGCCACACTTTCCACACCTGGCCACACAGATAAATACCCCGGTTCACACTCACAAATTCTGCTTTCCACATAACTGTGAAACACAATTCTGCTAAGCTTCCTGCTACTGTATAAAAAAATCTCTCCTTTCCTCCGTCTACCTATAACACTTCCTCATTTCCTTCTGAGCCCTTGATGCCGCCAGCACCTTTAACAACCGTGTTTCTCCCAACTGTCTGTCTGTGGTGATTTAGGTATTCTGTGCGCACTTCCTCGCTCCCCTCTGAGCCCTCACTAGCAAACTGCAACGTTCCTATTTCTACTAACAGTCTATTGAAGCCAAGCTAGGCATTTCCTATCATCCTCCTCAAAGTTACCCCAGACTCTATCCATTACCTAATTCCACAGTCACGTCCACATTTTTTTTTAAAGATTTTATTTATTTATTTGACAGAGATTACAAGTAGGCAGAGAGGCAGGCAGAGAGAGAGGAGGAAGCAGGCTCCCTGCTGAGCAGAGAGCCCGATGCGGGGCTCGATCCCAGGACCCTGAGATCATGACCTGAGCTGAAGGCAGTGGCTTAACCCACTGAGCCACCCAGGCGCCCCTCACGTCCACATTTTTAGGTATTTGTTATAATAGCATCCATTTCCAGGTACCCAAACCTGCATGGGTCAGGGTTCAACCGAGAAGCAGAACCAGCAGGAGACACATGTTAAGAGATCTGTTGCAGGGAACTAGATCACACGATTGTGGGGCCTGGGGGGACAAGTTCAAACCCTGTAGTGCAGGCCAGGAGACAGAGCGGGCTGCCCCCTCCCACCCGGAAGTTGCCCGAACATCAGCTGCTGGAAGTTGCGGAAGCTGCTGTCCACAATCAAGGAAGCCCCAGCTCCACCCCGAAGGCCTTTCAGCCAATGGAATCAGGCTCACCGAGCTGATCCAGGATACACTCCCTTAAAGATACACTCCCTTAAAGTTCAACGGTTGTGGATTTTATTTATTTATTTTATTTTTTAAGATTATTTATTTATTTATTTATTTGTCAGAGAGAGAGAGAGAGAGAGAGAGAGAGAGAGTGAGCACAGGCAGGCAGAGAGGGAGGCAGAAGGAGAAGCAGGCTCCCTTCCGAGCAAGGAGCCAGATGTGGGACACGATCCCAGGACGCTGGGATCATGACCTGAGCCGAAGGCAGCCGCTTAACCGACTGAGCCACCCAGGCGTCCCAACGGTTGTGGATTTTAATCACATGTAGAAACCTTCACAAGAACAACTACATTTGTGTTTGGGGACTGTAGCCCAGCTAGGTCAACACATAAAACTGACCATCGAACATCCAAATCCTTAGAAATGATGGAAAATATATACCAACAAATTAGCACATACTTAGCTATACCCTGAAACAAGCAAACAGACAGACAAAAAGCATTCTTACAGGTCCAGAAATCAAGATAATTATTTTCCCCCCAAAGGTCCTCTTTTATTGTTTTAGGTATAGTCCCAGAAGTCCCCAAAGAACGAAAACCAGGTACTCCAACAAATAATTGAACATGCGTGTTCATAGGGCACCGTTCATAATAGCCAAATGGTGGAAGAAATGAGAATGTTCATCACTGGATGAAAGATAAACAAAATGTGGTTTAGCCACACGATAGACTAGTATTCAGCTATAAAAGGAATGGAATACTTCTATAAGCCACAAAAGGGATAACATCGGAAACATTACGCTAGGTGGGAGAAGCTGGGCACAATAGGACACATATATATGATTCCATTGGTAGGAAGTATCTGGAATTGGGAGACACAAAGCAAATTGATGGTTGCCAGGGAGTGAGGGGAGGGGAGAATGAGGAGTAACTGCTTAATGGGTATGCGATTCCTTTTGAGGGGATGAAAATGTTTTGGAACCAGATAGAGATGGTCATTATACAATGCTGTGAGTATACTATATGCCACTGGATTGTTCACTTTTTTTTTTAAATTTTTAAAAAATTTATTTATTTGTCAGAGAGAAAGGGAGAGAGAACACAGGCAGACAGAGTGGCAGGCAGAGGCAGAGGGAGAAGCAGGCTCCCTGTGGAGCAAGGAGCCCGATGTGGGACTCAATCCCAGGATGCTGGGATCATGACCTGAGCCGAAGGCAGCCGCTTAACCAAATGAGCCACCCAGGCATCCCAGATTGTTCACTTTAAAATGGTGGATTTTAGGGGCAGGCTGTAAACTACAGGGCTGAAGCCTAGTTGCCTGATACCTGGTCCTGGGATGATTAGGACAGCGGAATGTCGCCTCCTGGAGTATAGGGGCCAGACAGAAGAGACAGGCTCTGGGGAGGTTAGTTTGCATATCAAAGGCATGCTCCTGGCTGAGTCCTCTGCAAGCCATGGGGAGCCAGTTAGCCCTGGAAAGGCAGTGCTCTCTAGTTTTGTGTTTTTTTTATTTCTTTTTTAGGATGTCAAAGCACCATAATATACTGAAAATTAAATATATATATTTACGCACACACACACACAGAGTTGACCCCACACAGTCAAAAATCCATGTATAACTTCTGACTCTCCAAAAACCTAACTACTAAGATCCTGCTGCTGACCAGAAGCCTTGCTGATAATGTAAACAGCCAGTTAATACATATTTTGTATGATATATATACACACACATATGGTATCATAGATTGTATTCTCACGATAAAGTAAGCTAGAGAAAAGAAAATGTTATTTAGAAAACCATAAGGATGAGGTGCCTGGGTGGCTCAGAGTTAAGCATCTGCCTTGGGCTCTGGTCATGATCCCAGGGTCCTGGGATCAACCCCACGTCAGGCTCCGTGCTCAGGGGGGAACCGGCTTCTACCTCTCCCCCTGCTCCCTTGTTCCTGCTCTCTCTCTCTCTATTTATCTCAAATAAATAAATAAAATCTTTTTAAAAATCCATAAGGAAAAGAAAATGCATTTACAGTACTGTACTGTTTTTATAGAAAAAAATCCACATATAAGTAGACTCGCACAGTTGAAACCCATGTTGTTCAAGGGCCAACTGTATATATACATATGCACAATACCCAGATCATCTGAGGAATTCCAGAATGCTCCTATCGAAGATTAATTTAGGGATGCACTGTTCCAGATTTTACAAAGGGATAAATAGAGAGTATGAAAAAAAAGTTTAAAAATAGAAAATAGATGCAGAAATTCCTAAATCTGTCCAGTAGGAGTTTCAGTGGGAGAGAATAAAATAAACTAGTACTTCCCGAAATTCAGCATGTATACAGATCACGCGAGGATCTTATTAGAATGCAGATTCTAATCCGTGGGTCTGGGTGGGCGGTGCCGCCAAGCCATGAACCAGACTTTAATGAAAATTCTCCAACGCAGAAGATAGGTGTAATTGCAAGGCCCTTCAAGTGCTCCTTCAGATAAATCAAAACACATACCAGGACATGTTACATTTAGATCTCAGGGCTCTAAGACCCACTCCAGCCCCCACTGAATTGGAATCCGCATTTCAAGTCTCAAGACATGAAAAATAAAGGGAAAATCCCCCTCCCAGAGAAAGCCTACAAAGGAATAAGGATCATGGCGACGTCAGACTTATCAGAAACACGGGATACAAGAGGATGACAGAGAAATATTGCAAACACGCTAAGACATCGTCTCAAACCTAGAATTCTATCCTCAAAGTCTCAACGATTTGATGAAATTTTAAGACGAAGAATTCAGAATTTTATCACCCACAGATTCTCTCTGATAGCATCTTTAGAGGAGCTACTCCAGATAGGAAGTTAAGCCAAGGAGTAGGGCAGAAGCAGCAGCCTAAGCACCCACACAGCCCAGCCACGGTCAACGCCACCGTCTCCCTCCACATCCCCTTGGGCCACCGGCCCTTGAGCCTCGCCTCCTTCCAGCTGTTTGCGGACAAAGTTCCCAAGATGGCAGAGGACTTCCGTTCTCTGAGCACTGGGGAGAAAGGATTTGGTTCTAAAGGTCCCTGCTTTCACAGGATTATTCGGGGATTTCTGTGCCAGGGCGGTGACGTCACCCGCCATCGAGACACTGGCGGCAACTCCATCTACGCGGAGAGATCCGAGGTTGAGAATTTCATCCTGAAGCACTCAGGGCCCGGCATCTTCTCCCTGGCACCTGCTGAATCCAACCCAAATGGTTTCCAGTTTTTCATCTGCACTGACCACACTGAGTGGTCGCCGGGCAAGTGTGTGGTCTATGGTAAGGTGAAGGACCACGTGAATATTATGGAATATTATGAATATTATGGAAGCCATGGAGCGCTTTGGATCCAGGAATGGCAAGACCAGAAAAAAATCACCATTGCTGAACGTGGACAAATCTAATAAATTTGACTTGTGTTTCATATTAACTACCAGACCATTCCTTCCGTAGCTCAGGAAAGTACCCCCTCACCCCTATCTGCTCAAAGTGTTCTATAATCTCCCTGCTCTCACTGCAGTTCTGTGGGTTCCATATTTTCCTTGCTCCCCTCCGAGTCTAGCTGGATTGCAGAGTTAATGAATATGACATGGAAACTTAAAAAAAAAAATTTAAAGTAGTCATGGAAGAAACTGGTGGGATATGAAAAGCAAGGGTAATAAAAAGCAAAAGTACTGAAGCTTATTAAATCTAAATAAATACTAATTATAAAATCAAAATATTTTCAAGATAAGACAAAAACAAAAGCCATGAGGGTCATCTTGTGTGGATACTTAGAGGTACCTGCCTGTCCTCCCTCTGTCTATCTCTTCAGTCATTGACAAATATCTATTGAGCACCTTCTCTGTATCGTGTCATAGGCCAGCTATGGGACAAGGCTGCCCTGTGGGTATAAAGATGAGCAAAATAAACTGTTCATTCATGGGGGTTACAGTTCAGTAGAAAAGACTGATGATGATAGTAAGCAGGCAATTAAATGTGTAACTAGAAACTAGAAGTGCCATGAAGGAAAAAAACAAGGCATTGTGAGAGGGAACAGTAGTGAAAGGAATAATAGGGAAGATTTTTTCTGAGGAAGTGAGAGGGAAAATAGCATCCCAGTAATGGTTAAAAATGACAGTAGCTGACATTTATTGAGTGCTTACTCAATAAATTACTTTTCAAGAATTAACTCATTTAGTCCTCAGGACGACCTGTTAGGTAGATACAATTATTATCCGCATTTCACAGATTCACAGAACTGCTCCCAGTTCACAGAGCTGGTAAAGAGGAGATGGGATTTGAACCCAGGTGGCTTAACCTCGGAAGCTCGACTCAGTGCTGAGGTTGGGAAGGAGTCAGCCAGCTTGGGAAAATGCCCTAAGTGTCCAGAAAGCACTCTCAATGTTTCAGGAACTAAAGGAAAGCCAGAGGTGGCAGATACTGCCACCAGCCCTCTAAAATCAGTTTTCCCTTCCAGCACAGTCAAAAACATCAGGGGACATACCACTGCTGAGAATGAAGGCGGTATTTCCTAACTTCCGGGAAAGCCGGGAGGGCCATGTGACTAAGTTCTGGCCAATAGGATGCAAGCGTAAGTATCACGTGGCAAATTGCACCCCATCTTCCTTAAGGCATAGCTGGCCAAAGCCCAGTTTCTCCTCATCTTTGTTCCTTCCTCCAAACTGTTGTCTGTTGCTCACGTGCTGCCAGCCCTATACCCCGGGGATCACGGAGTAGTAAGCTGGAAGATGCTGCCCTACTAGCCGTGGACTGCCTACTATTGGAATTGTAAAATTATTATTAATAATTTTAATTTTTTAGAGTAGTTTCAGGTTCATGGCAAATTGAGTAGAAAGTATAGAGCGTTCATGTACACCTCCTGGCTTAATCAGCTCAGGCTACCATAATAAAATTCTATAGATTGGGTGGCTTAAACTATACAGGTTCAGAGGTGAAAAGTCCAAGTTCAAGGTGCCATCCTGGTTGGTTTCTGATTGGGGTTCTTTTCCTGGATTGTAGACAGCCACCTTCTTAGTGCGTCCTCACATGGGGTGGTGGGAAGCAAGTTATTTGGTGTCTCTTCTTACAAGGGCCCTAATCCCTTCATGACGACCCCACCCTTGTGACTTCATGTAAACCTAACAATTTCCCAAAGACTCCACCTCCTGGGGCACCTGGTGGTTCAGTCCTTAAGCATCTGCCTTTGGCTCAGGTCATGACCCCAGGGTCCCAGGATCTAGCCCCGCATCGGGCTCCCTGCTCAGCCAGAAGCCTGCTTCTCCCTCTCCTACTTCCCCTGCTTGTGTTTCCTCTCTCACAGTCTCTCTCTGTCAAATAAATAAGTAAATAAAATCTTAAAAAACAAAACAAAGACCCCATCTCCAAATACCACCACACTGGGGCTAGGCCTTCAACATAGGAATTTGGCAGGGCAGGGGCAGGGGGTACTGATACAATTCAGTCCACAGCACTCCCAGCCCACACACATACAACCCCACCATCATCCTGTTCCACAGTGTTCTATTGGATTTTTTTTTTTTAAGATTTTATTTATTTGACAGAGATCACAAGTAGGCAGAGAGGCAGGCGGGGGCGGAGGGGGGGGAAGCAGGCTCCCTACTGAGCAGAGAGAGAGGAGGAAGCAGGCTCCCTGATGAGCAGAGAGCCCGATGCGGGGCTTGATCCCAGAACCCTGGGATCATGACCTGAGCCAAAGGCAGAGGCTTTAACCCACTGAGCCACCCAGGCACCCCTCTATTGGATTTTTTAAAAGATTTTATTTATTTATTCATGAGAGAGAGAGAGGCAGAGGGAGAAGCAGGCTCCCCACTGAGCAGGGATCCTGAAGCAGGACTCGATCCCAGGGCCCTGGGATCATGACCTGAGCTGAAGGCAAACATTTAACCATCTGAGCCACCCAGATGCCCCTGGATTTTTAAGGAAAATATAAATAGCCACAATACTCTGGGAAATCTGGTCAATTCTTTTTTTTTTTTTTTTTTAAGATTTTGTTTATTTATTTGACAGAGAGAGAGATCACAAGTAGGCAGAGAGGCAGGCAGAGAGAGAGGGGGAAGCAGGCCCTCTGCTCAGCAGGGATGCTGAGGTGGATGCGGGGCTCGATCCTAGGACCCTGAGATCATGACCTGAGCCAAAGACAGCAGCTTAATCCACTGAGCCACCCAGGTGCCCCAAATCTGGTCAATTCTGACTGCAACTGCAAAGGACTCTTTAGAATGAGTGATGTTACAATATTTCTTTTTCTTAAGAAGAAATGGAATTGACAAATTATCACTATGGTTACTAGATTAAGGTTTCTCTAATCCAAAAGATAATGTATACATTTTGTAGCACACAACAAAATTCTTTTTTTAAAAAATATTTTATTTATTTTATTTATTCATTTGAGAGAGAGACAGAGCACAAACAGAGGGAGAGGCAGAGGGAGAAGCAGACTCCCCACTGAGCTGGGAGCCCAACATGGGGATTGATCCCAGGACCTAGAGATCATGACTTGAGCAGAAGGCAGACACTTAACCATCTGAGCCACCCAGGCTCCCCCACAAAACAAAATTCTTACATCTCTTTGCTTAGAGTTGTATGCTTGCTACTTTATATTTTTTATTTTTTAAAAGATTTTATTTATTTGAGAGAGAGAGAGAGAGAGAGAAAACACAAGCAAGGGGAGTGGCAGAGGGAGAAGCAGGCTCCTGGTTGAGCAGGGAGCCCATGTGGGGCTTGCCCCCAGAACCCGGGGATTGTGACCTAAACCAAAGGCAGATGCTTAACCAATGGAGCCACCCAGGCGCCCCATATGCTTGTTACTTTAAAAGGTTGTTAGAGGGATGCCTGGGTGGCTCAGTAAGGCTTCCGCCTTTGGCTCAGGTCAGGATCCCCGTCCTGGGATTGAACCCCATGTCTGCGGGCTCTGCTCAGCGGGGACCCTGCTTCTCCCTGTGCCCCTCCCTCTGCTTGTGCTCTCTCCCTCGCTCTTAAATAAATAAATAAAATCTTTAAAAGAAAAAAGTTTGTTAGGAACTAGAAAATGCTTGCTTCTTAATACCTCAAATAAGAAAAGAAAAACTGCAATTGGTTTTCATCGTTGTCAGTCACCTCTGCACTGGGAAAGATTCTACAAGGGGAATACTGACACTTTTTTTATAGGAAACAGTTACCAGGCCACACCCACAGAACTTGACCATAAATGAACCTCTCTTTGCTACGCCTTTCAAGACAGATGAGTCTCAAATATTTGTAATGAGAAAATAAACCTAGAAATAAAATTTCTAGAAGTCTCTAAGCAGAGACTTAAAGAAAGCCCTCTAGGTTAAGTCTGATTATTAACATCTGCATATATGAATTTTAAAACAAAGGAACTAGGGGCGCCTGGGTGGCTCATTGGGTTAAAGCCTCTGCTTTCGGCTCGGGTCATGATCCCAGGGTCCTGGGATTGAGCCCCGCATCGGGCTCTCTGCTCTGTGGAGAGCCTGCTTCCTCCTCTCTCTCCTTGCCTGCCTCTCTTGCTTGCTTATAATCTCTGTCAAATAAATAAATAAAATCTTAAAAAAAAAAACGACAAAGGAACTATAGAAAAACCCCTTTTGGCTGATCTCTGTCTTTTTTTATTGCTAAATTTTCCATCTCAATTCATTAATTGGATCTGGCAAAGAGAAGAGAGCCCACATTTATTTGGGAAGTTCCTAAGATATTTGTTAAAGCCAGTAGAAAAACGGAACATTTTAAAATAGGTAAATGACATTTTTTTTTTAAAGATTTTATTTATTTGACAGAGAGAGCACAAATAGTCAGAGAGGCAGGCAGAGAGAGAGAGAAGAGGAAGCAGGCTCCCTGTCGAGCCAAGAGCCCAACACAGGGCTCAATCCCAGGACCCTGAGCTCATGACCTGAGCCAAAGGCAGAGGCTTAACCCACCGAGCCACCCAGGCACCCAATGACATGGTTTTTAAAGGCCAGTCTTAAACTCATGGTTTTCAGTATATTTAGATACAGAAATATAGATGTAAATGTGGCGTGTTCATACGTGTGTGTGCATATAGTCTGTATTTCTGTGTGTAGCCTATATTCCCCAGCTCTGTTCACTGAGAGGAACTGGGACACCAATATCCTATTAACAATGAGCACAATTGGTGTTCAGCTCTTGGTTTCATTTCGTTTATTTTCTTTCTTTTTTTTTTTGAAGATTTTATTTATTTATTTGTCGGAGAGAGAGCACAAACAGGGAGAGCTGCAGGCAGAGGGAGAGGGAGAATCAGGCTCCCCAATGAGCAGAGAGCCAGAGGCAGGACTCAGTCCCAGGAACCCGGGATCATGACCTGAGCCGAAAGCAGACACTTAACTGACTGAGCCATCCAGGCGCCCCTCTTTTCTTTTCATTGTTTTTAACAGGCTTTATTTTTTTAGAGCATTTTTATGAGACCAGTGCTCTAACCCCTGAACTACAGAGCCTCACCTTTTTAGAGCATTTTTAGATTTATAGAAAAATTGCAGAGAAATATTTATAAAAATTTATAGAGAAATTTCTAGAAAATTGCAGGTTTCCAAATACTTTCCCTTTGCTACCCTAAGAGGGAAACGATTCCCCATATAGTTAACATTCTGTATTGGTGTGATACATTTATTGCAATTGGCGAACGAATGATGCATTATTATTAACTAATGTCTGTAGTTTACATTGGGATCATTTTCTGTGTTGGACAGTCCTTTGGATATTGCCAAATGCATAATGTCACATGTTCACTATTACAGTATCCTACAGATAGTTTTCCTTCCCTAAAAATTCTCTGTGCTCTGCCTATTTATCCTTCCCTCTCCCCTACCCCATGGCAACTTTCCTTCCTGCTAGCTCTTGCCTTTTGCAGAATGTCATATAGTTGGAATCATATAGTAAATAACCTTTCCGAGATTGGCTTCTTTCACTTAGCAATATGCATTTAAGATTCCTTTTGGTGGCATAATATCTCATTTCTTTTTATCACTAAATAATATTCTGTTGTATGGCCATACCAGTTGTTTACCCATTCAGCTACTGAAAGACACCTTGGTTGCTTCCAAGTTTGGGCAATCATGAATATGGCTACTAAAAAAACCCATGTGTGGGTTGTTATGTGGACATAAGCTTTCAACTCATTTGGGTCAGCTCTTGGTTTCTAAATAACTTACTTCAATAAAAGGAACCAGAGCTCCTTGGAGAAATGGCTGATTCCAGAGCTGATGTAGGGAAAGTATAATTTGAGCCCCAAATGTGTTGCTATGCTAGAAAGAGAAGAAATGCTAAAATCTGATAAATGCTTAAAGGATGAAGGCAAGTTTACAGGACACAGGAGATGACTTGAAAGGGCCCCAGATGACCAAATCAGAGTCAACCTGAATGTAAAAATAAACAATATTAGTAACTGGGTGCTAATCTACTGAATATAACAGGAAAGTATGAGTCCATTCGATGTACTTAAGTAAGGTGAAAGTTGGATGAGGAACAGAATATTTACCTGATCTCAACATACTCCCCCTCCCACAACACACACGAAATAAAAATTCCAAGGGGAAAGAAATTTACGGCAGAGAAAGCTGGCATTATTTTAATGAAGTAATCAAAGGAACAGGACATATGGAGGTGGGCACCCCCTGGTAGGAGGCTCTACCTCCTAAGAAAACAGCATCATTTCCATGATGGTCCTGCCAGAGATGCGTACCCTGAGGGCCGACAAACCCAAACTGAGGGGCATTCTGCAAATAAAGGGCCTGTGATCCTTAAACACATCAAGGTCATGAAATTCAAGAATGAAGGACTGTTCCAGATTGAAGGAGACAATTCAGTGTAACACCTGCTTCTGGGCTGGATCCTTTTGCTATAAAGGATATCACTTGGAAGACGCGAAACTGGGGTGCCTGGGTGGCTCAGTCCGTTAAGCATCTGGCTTTTGATTTCTACTCAGGTCATGGTCTCAGGGTGGTGAGATCTAGTTCTGCATTAAGCCCTGCATTGAGCCCAGCATTGGGCTCCATGCTCAGCCTGGAATCTGCTTGAGAGGCTCTCTCTCTGCCCCTCCCCCACCCCTCTAAAATAAATGAATCTCTTATTTATTTATTTGTTTGTTTATTTATTTATTTATTTGACACAGAGAGAGAGAGACAGAAATCACAAGTAGGCAGAGAGGCAGGCAGAGGGAGAGGGGAAAGCAGGCTCCTTGCTGAGCAGAGAGCTCGACATGGGCCTCAATCTCAGGACCCTGAGACCATGACCTGAGCCAAAGGCAGAGGCTTAACCCATTGAGCCAGCCATCCAGGTGCCCCTAAAATAAATAAATCTTTTTTTAAAAAAAGGAGAAGAAGAAGAAGACTGGTGAAACTTAAATGGGGGGGTCTGAAGATTAGATGGAAAGAAGGTATCTATATTCTTTTCCTGATTTTGATGCTTGTTTTGTGGTTATGTAGGAGAATGTTCTTGTTAGCAGGAAATATACACCAAAGCATTGGATGGAGATGGGGCAACATATGGGTAACTTACCCTTAAACAGTTGAGAAAAAGTTTTGTGTACGACCCATGCAAATGTTAAGCCTGAGATTGTTTCACCCAAACAAAATTAAAAAAAGAGAAAAACTTTAGATGATTTCCCACGTCAGGTTTCAGTGTTACCCCTGGCACTGCTACTATGTTAATATAATACTGGAAGTTTTGTAATGATGTAGCAATGATGTAAGAATAAAAATTAAACAAAACAAAATAACAGGAAAACCCCAGCAGGGTTTAAAGTTTGAAAGCGAATGTATGTAACTGTTTTCATTTGCAGAAGATATAATTATCTCGATATAAAACCCAAGAGAATCAGCAGAAAGGCTAGGAAAACAGAAAAGAGTTCCTTACAATTACCAGGTGGAAAAATCAACTATAGGATTGATAATCTTGGATGGCTCAGTCAGTGGAGCATGCGACTCCTGATCTTGGGGTCCTGAGTTTGAGCCCCACATTGGGCATAGAGATTAGTTATGAGAAAGAAAGAAAAGAAAGAAAGGAGGAAAGGGGAAGGAAGGAAGAAAAGGAAGGAGAGAGAAAGAAAAAAAGGCAATTTTATTTCTCTGTAGGTAAAAGAAATATTTGCAATGTCTAAAGTGGGCATGGGATTCATATGCAGAATATTCAGTAAAATCTTATAAATCAGGGGCGCCTGGGTGGCTCAGTGGGTTAAGCCTCTGCCTTTGGCTCAGGTCATGATCCCAGGATCCTGGGATCGAGCCCCGCATGGGGCTCTCTGCTCAGCGGGGAGCCTGCTTCCTCCTCTCTTTCTCTGCCTGCCTCTCTGCCTACTTGTGATCTCTGTCTGTTAAATAAATAAATAAAATCTTTTTTAAAAAGTTTTTAAAAAATCTTATAAATCAACAAGAATAAGGACAGGAAAGCCAATAGGAAAAAATGCACAGGGACATGAGGAGGCACTTTAGAGAGAAAGAAGCTCTATTGGCTAACAAGAATACGAAGTAACACTCAAACTCACTAGTAATCAGAAAAATGCAGTTGAAAATAACCAAGAGTTTGGGGTGCCTGGTGGCTCAGTCAGTTAAGCCTCTGATTCTTGATATCGGTTTTGGTCATGATCTCAGGGTTCTGAGATTGATTCCCGCATCAGACTTGTTGCTGGGCATGGAGCCTGTTTAAGATTCTCTCTCTCCCTCTGCACCTACCCACTCCCTCCCTCTCTAAAAAAAAAAAAAGAAAGAAAGAAAGAAAGAAAGAAAGAAAGAAAGAAAATAACCAAGAGTCCACTTAATACCCATTAGAATTGTAAAAATTAGAACATTGTAGGGACACCTGGGTGGCTCAGTGGGTTAAGCCTCTGCCTTCGGCTCAGGTCATGATCTCAGGGTCCTGGGATCAAGCCCCACATCAGGCTTTCTGCTCAGCAAGGAGTCTGCTTCCCACCCCCCACCTGCTTCTCTGTCTACTTGTGATCTCTGTGTCAAATACATAAATAAAATCTTTTTTAAAAATTAGAACATTGTATAACATCAAGTGTTGGAAAGGGGAGAAGTGATAAGAACTTCAAGTAATAGAGTGTAAACGGCTACAAACCTGAAAAATAATCTAGCAGTATTCAGTGAAGTTAAGTTTGTATAAGCCTTCTGATTCAGAAACTGCACTCCTGGATATATGTCCCAGAGAAATTCTTGAACAGGTTCGCAGGGTACCATTTAAGAAAAGGATTCTCTAGCATTGTTCATAGAAGTCGGGAATGGATAAGTAAAGTGTGAGGGATGCCTATCATGGAATGCTATGCTATTGTTGTAAGCAATGAGCTAGATTAAACACAGCAATAAAGACGGAGCCTAGAAGCAGAGTTGGCTGAAAAAAACTAAAACCAAAATCATACAGTGATGCCAATTATGCAAATTAAAAACAGTTGCCCTAAACAACTGTAGTAGATTGAATAATGACCCAGTCTGAAAGATGTCTACGACTTAATCCCCTGGATCTGAGAGTGTTACCTTATATGGCAAAAGGGATTTTGCAGATGTGGTTAAGGACTTTGAGATGGAAGGTTATCCTGGATTATACGGGTCACTCAATGTTATCACAAGGGTCCTCATAAGAGAGAAGCAAGAGATCACTATGGATAGTAGATGTGATGATAGAAGCAGAGGTTAGAGTGATGGAAGAAGAGGCCATAAGTTAAGGAATTCTGACAGCCCCCAGAAGCTGGAAAAGGCAAGAAATGGACTCTCTCTTGAAGCCTCCAGAAGGAATAAAGCTGTGCCGGCAGCTCGATTTTAGACTCTTGACCTCCAGACCCATAAGAGAATAAACTGGCATTGTTTGAAGTCACTAAATGTGCAGCAACTTGTTACAGCAGCAAGAGGAAACTGATGAGCAACCTTACCTGTTTTATAAGCACACATGCGTAGTCAAGAACTTCTCTCAATCACATTAGAGTGCTGTCCACAGGGCAGAGGAATAGGAGGGAATTAAGGGGTAAATGATAGAATAAACAAGAGAAGTGGCTTGCGGCTCCTTGTACACAAGGTCTAGCAAAGACAAACAGAAGGAGGTCACTCCGCTGTGTAGAAAACAGGTTGGATGCTCTGATAGGTATGACAGATATTCTGGATAGTGGCTCTGTTAAAGACTTCTCTGATATAAAAATCAGTCTTCCTCGTATCTTGATTCTGTGAAGGTGATGCCCTCAAGAGCAGACATGAATATGTTGGTCATTGAAAGATATGTCCTCTTGGTAAATCATTCCATTTCTCTTATGAATTTGATTAATATGAGTCAGTCCCTAGATCTACTCCAGGTGGTCTGACAAACTCATGTTTCCAGGTTTGTGAAGCTGAGGACCAGACCTGCATTGTGCTGACTGCCTTAAACCCATGTAAAATCACTATACAACCAACCTCCATCTTGGTGCCTCCCCATCTTTCAGATTTGGTCTTATTCCTCCCTATATCCCAAACCCCTCGCAAAGGGCTTTACACATAGTAGGTGCACAATGCTTGCTACTAAGACCCATCCCTGTGGGTCTAGTGGCTAGAATCTAGCATATTCACAGTGCCTGTCGGTGAAGGCACTGTGACTCTTTCCCTCAACTCAGACCACCTTTCTAGTTTAATTTCCTTCTATTTCCTACATTCCATCTACCCCTAAAAGCTCACTATTCTCTGAACACTCTATATTCTTTTTTTTTTTTTTTTTGTCTTTGTTGAACGGCCTTCTCTCTTTTAAAAGAAGAAGTTCAAATAATACTTCTTGGAGGTCTTCCCTGTAACTCCATGCATTCATTTGATCAATTATTCATCCCTCCATTGACTCATTCAACAAATATTGAGCACTTTACAAGGCAGGCACTAAGCAAGGCATTGAAAATATGATGGCAAGAGAAAAATAAAAGGTCACCACCTTCATGGACGTCTAGCAGGGGGGACGGAGTTTTAAAAAACACAATATATTGGGGCGCCTGGGTGGCTCAGTGGGTTAAAGCCTCTGCCTTCGGCTCCGGTCATGAGCTCAGGGTCCTGGGATCGAGCCCCGCATCAGGCTCTCTGCTCAGCGGGGAGTCTGCTTCCCCCTCTCTCTCTGCCTGCCTCTCTGCCTACTTGTGATCTCTGTCTGTCAAATAAATAAATAAAATCTTAAAAAGAAAAATAGTAGGAGTGAATGAGAGATTGTAAGGGGAGGAAAAGAGGGGCTTGAGAACAACTCCTGGTTCTTGACTAGCAGAATCCACTGTCGTCACGGAGAAAATCTACCAGTCCTGTGCACTTGAAACCATAGCCCATTGTCCCAATGTCCATTAGAGGTCACCACTCCATTGTAACCAGGGTATTCTAGGTTCCCTCAGTTTCACATCCCTGCCTGCGAATAACAGGCTGGCGACCCTCCTCTCCCCAGTCCTCCAGGCCTGTGATGTTGAGTGAGTTCCAGTGACAGTGGTTTGAGTCCTGTTTCTTATCTGCGAAATGGAGACCACATCTCAACGGGGTTCGAGGCTCCTGTGAGAAAAGGACGGTTTGTTTGTTTAAGATTTGTTTACCTAGAGAGAGAGAGGCCAGGTGAGGCGGGAGGGTGAGGAAAGGGAGGAGTGAGGATCTCAAGAGAACTCGCCACTGAGCGCAGAGCCCCACGTGGGGCTAGATCTCACAACGCTGAGCTCGAGACCGGAGCCAAAATCAAGAGTCGGAGGCTTAACCGACTGAGCCACCCAAGTGCCCCAAAGATGGTTTATTTTTATTATCGTTAGGCTCAGTTCTATTCCTTCCAGCCCTCTCTGTCCGTTTGGAGGCGCTTTCTCCTCCCAGGCACAAAGGCAGAAGACGTCTCCTATACGGGTCTGGCCGCTCTCGGGTCAGAGCCCTGTCTGGGGACCCCGCCAGCCTCCAACACCGTTAGCTTCTTTCAGTAGTGCCAACCCTTCCGGGAAAGCCGCGAGAACGATCCTTCGCCTTGCAATCTCCAGACCTCGCGAGAGTAGGCAGCGCCCGTTGTGGGAAGGACTCGGAGCGCCACGCCTTCCCCGGCCCCCGAACGCCCGCCTACTTTCTCTTTTTCCCGCCTCCCACCCCGCGCTCCGCTCTCGGATTGGCTAGCTGAGTCGGGTCAGTTTTTTCCTGGCCAGAAAGCAGCTCGACAACTAGCCCCGCCTTCTGGCCCCGCCTCCGTAGCTTGTGGATTGGACTGCTCAGCCAGGTGTCACGCGCCTCCGCGGGAGCGCAGAAGAGCCAATCAGGCGCTCGGCGTATTTTACAAACTGGGGAAGTAGCTGCAGCTGGAGGCAGTCAAGAAAAAGCGAATCCGGTGGGGAGTGAGCCATAGTGGTTCCGAGGAAGGTGCGGGGTGGAAATCTTGGACGGACTGGGGGGCTGCGGGGCTCATAGGGAGGAGAGGCCGCTCGGAGTCCTGGAGCGAGAGAGTAGGATCGGGGTGGTGGAGGGAGCGGCTTCCAGGAGCAGCTTTAGAAGCATCAGGTCCTTCTGGGCACATGGGTTTGGGCGGAGGTGGGAGCTTCAGGAATGTCAGAACTGGTGCTCCGAACTGGCTGACCTTTGATCGCAGGTCCTGCTTTTCTTCCCATCTCAGCTGTAGCAGTCATGACCACCCTCCAGGCTACGAAGGATCCTGTCCTCAGGGGTGTATCTCCTACCCCTAGCAAGATTCCCGTACGCTCTCAGAGACGCCCGCCTCTCCCCACAGTCAAACCCTGCGCCCTGGACCAGGAGAACCAAGATCCAAAGGTAAGAGGGGCCTGGTGGGTGAAGACAGTACCTGCAAGGAGACATCACATACTACCAATGCACCCCAGAGCTGAGCCCCCGCTTTTTGTCTTCCCCTCCCCCAGAGATTGATGCAGAAGCCCAACCTCGACTCAGCAGATCCCAGGCCGAAAGTCACACATCAAATAGAGAAATCAGAGAGCTCGGTGGGGAGCACTCAGCTCCGGAACCCCTTGGAGGAACTGAGGCCTAGCCCTGGGGGACAAACTGCGGGGCCTAGGCACCCTCCCCAGACAGGTACCTGTTGGAGGTTTGAAAACACACAGTCTCCTTACATGGGCATGGGGGAATGGGGTGGGTGCAGTCTGCTTGGGAGCTTTCCACTACCCTGGTCTCCTGCATACTGTAAGCAGAGTCTTGAACCCTGCTCCTGGACATCTCTCTACTCCCAGAAGCGCCCCCTCCCCCCTCCTAAAGCCTTTTCCAGCTCCCTCAGTCACAATCAATTGCCCTGTGTGCTAATACTTTGTAGTTCTTCTTTTATAGCATGTCATACTTTGACTTGAGCCTGTCACCTCTCTAGTGTGTGATGGTAACTTCTTGAAGCTGGGGGCTTTCTCATTCATCTCTGAGCCCCAGTACCTGGAACAGTGTCTTACCTAAAGTAAAGTTCGGGGCACCTGGGTGGCTCAGTGGGTTAAAGCCTCTGCCTTCGGCTCAGGTCATGATCCCAGGGTTCTGGGATCGAGCCCCGCATCGGGCTCTCTGCTCAGTGGGGAGCCTGCTTCCTCTTCTTCTCTCTGCCTGCCTCTCTGCCTACTTGTGATCTCTGTCAAATAAATAAATAAAATCTTTTAAAAAAATAAAAAATAAAGTTTTATGAACTTCCGTGAGCCGAGTTCGATAATATGAGTCTCTTTAGCTCACTATTGCACCTCATGGTGACTACGTGGCAGCCCTGGGTCCCCTCAGCCTTCCTCTTCTCACCTTTTCTTCTCCTCTTCTCTTGCAGAGGCTCCAGGGACTGTAGAGTTTGTGGCCGACCCCGCAGCCCTGGCCACCATCCTGTCAGGTGAGGGGGTGAAATTATGTCGCCTGGGGCGCCAGCCCAGTCTGGCTCAGAGAGTCCTGATTCGAGGGAGCCAGGGAGGCACCACCCGTAGGGGCCAGGTAATGCGACAGGATATGAGGAAATCAGGTCGGTGTGGACGGAGGAGGGAGTCCTGAGCCCGTGCTGATGGCCTCATTTGTGGTGTCAGGGTGCCCGCGCCTCTGCATATTTAGCCCCTAGAACCCCTGCCCACCGACTGGACCCTGCCAGGGCTTCCTGCTTCTCGAGGCTGGAGGGACCAGGACCCCGTGGCCGGACCTTGTGTTCTCAGAGGCTAGAGGCCCTGGTGAGTGCTCATGAGGGGCTGGGATCCTTGGTGCTTCTGTGAGCTTCTCCCTGGGATCAAGCTGGCCCTGAGGAGGGAAGATACTTCCTGATGAGCCAGAGCAGTTTTGGAGGCTGATGGGGCTGGTTGTGAGGCCCGAAGGTTCCTGGGCCCACGTCTGACTCTGCTCTTTTCTCTCTTGCTCCCGTGGGTTAGATTCCACCTTCAGGACCTTCCTTTCACCCCTCTGCTCACCCCAGTTTCCAGGAGCTAAGAAGAGTGACAGGTGGCGGCAGCCGGTGAGGAGAGGATCATTTGGAAAAGAATGATCCAATGTCTGATACAGGGGTCCATCAGAGCTAGAGATTTCCTGTAGCTTTAAGACTTCCTAGCAGCCGAGGAGGGGAAGGGGAAAACCTGTGACTGCCCAGGGTGAATCCTTAGAAGAGGGTTCAGGCCTCCGTATGACATCAGTTTTTTTCAGGTTGTGGGAGGAAGAAGGAACAGAAATGAGAAAAGCTGTCTGTTTTGTTTATTGGGTAGAGCATAGACTATGGCAATAAATGGGACTTGGGTTTGATTCCTGACTCTCAGCGCTTACTAGAGCAAGCTTGCCTTACCTCCCCCCTCAAGCTTGTTTCTTTAATCTGTCAAATGAAGGTAACATTTGTATCATTAGAGGTTGTTGTGCAAAGACTTAAATGAGATGACGTTTGTAAAGCACTTAGCAAAGTGCCCAGCTCACACTTGGTACTCAGTGACGGCTAGCTGCTGTCCTTATTGTCGTCAGGACTTCAGTGAGCCAGACCTCAGGATTGCTCCTGGAGACCCCAGCCCCGCCTGGTAAGTGTGTCTGGCCACGGGGAGAAAAGAGGGGCAAATGGGCTGCCTAAGTTGGAGAAAGCTCAGTGGGTGGGGAGGGGGCTCGAGGGGAAGGCCACATCAGGAGGAGCCACCAAGAAAGGGACCTTAATAATAGGCCAGAGGTTGCCCAGTTACACTTGTGTCAAAGGAGGTTGTCCCCACCCTTTCTCTGCCACTTCCTATAAGATTTACCTTCTACTCGCTGTTCTGTCCTCAGCCCTAAGAGCCACCATCACACCCCTAGCCTACTTGGGGTGTTCAAATTAGTAAGTGATTACTGAGATGTTGCTGGGCTCCAAGGGGCTGCTAGGCGGGTCCCACTGATGGTACAGTGGGGGCTGTCAAGCTGACATACCCTCTTTGAAGGTTCCAAAACCCTATGCCAGCCGTTGGTGTGTGTGCCAGCACTACAGCAAACTTCCTGTCTCCTCCTAGCTCCCTCTCTCCCTGAAGGAGAACATGAAGTTGTTACTCGCTCAGATGAAGGAGGAGGGGGCCCCCTAGGTCTGGCCCAGCGGGTACCATTAAGAGAGATAACCCACACCAGGGTGAGATGAGATCCTTCTGGGATGGGGGGAGGCAGGGGAGATGTTTGGGAGGAATTCTCTGGCATTGGCCAGCACTGAGGATTGTGGGTGGGCCTCGGGATGTAAATTGAGCCTGTTTGCCCCATGGGCCCAAGGCCTCTCCAGAGTAGGTCTAGTCTCTGCTTACCAGCTGTCTGGAGCCTGGGGCTGAGAGGTCACAGTCTGGCATATATTTGTGTCACACAGCAGATCAGTGCTGAGAGGGAGGCAGATCTGACATTCATTGGCTCCACAAGTGTTTGTTGACCACTTACTATGTGATAAGCAGTACTCTAGGTTCTGGATACACAGTAGCAAATAAGTTCACATTCTAGAAAGGGGAGACAAAAAAAGAAAAAAGAAAAGAAAAGAAAAGAAAAAGTAAAATATATAGCCTGTCAGGTGGTGATAAGTGAAAACAAAGTAGACACTGAATGGAGTGTGGAAGTAGTGGAGTGGAGTAGTGGAAGCAATTTCATATAGATTGGTCAGGGAAATCTAATTGAGAAGATGACATTTCAGTGAAAACCAAAAGGAGATGGGGGAAATGAACCATGCAGATATCTGGGGGAAGAATGTTCCAGGCCAGTTGAACTGCAGATGCAAAGGCCCTGAAGCGGGAATGTGCCTCGTGTGTTTGAGGATCAGCAGAAAGGAGACTCCAGCCAGGCTGAAGCAGAATAAGGAGGACAACAGGAAGTGAGGTTAGGGTGATGGCAAGATCAGATTGGGTAAGGATTTAGAAATCAGTGTGAGGCCTCGGCTTTTCCTTGGAATGAGTGGAAAGCCATGGGGAGGGGCGATGAACAAGGGAGAGACAGGATTTGATTAGTTCTTAAAAGAATCCCACTGGCTGCTGGAATGAGGAGACATGGGAATGCAGAGGGGGAGCGATCACTCTTCCACCTTGTTCCTCCCCACAGGACAACAGTGCCTCCCACCTGATATCCTCCCCTGGCCGAGTGGTGCCACCGTCCATCACCCACCCATCACCCTTTGGACGGGCTCAGCGCATACCCTCTCCTGGCCCCTCAGCTCCAGTTTGTATCCACCACTCCAGAGGGTGGGGGGCTTGCTGGGCAAGGGGAGAACATTCCGGCTGGGATCGCTGCCAGGTCTAGCTCTTGCTCCTGCTCAGCCATCCTCCTCTCTCCCCAGCCCTCGTATTCGGTTTTGCGGCGCCTTGCCATTCGTCCCAAAACCCAGTTCACACCCATCCGAGCGGCCCCCAGGGTTCAGCAGGTAAGAGGGAGCAGGGGAGGTAGCTGACCTAGGCCAGGGCGGGGGAGGAAAGGAATGGATGGGAACAGGGAGAGTTACAATGTCCCTCTTCTGTCCCAGGCCCAGGGTTTGAGTGGCCTCTCCCCTCAGTCATGCCCTGAAGAGCCTGCCCTGCCCTGGGTACGTATCTGAAGGCTTTCCGTGCTGGGATCCCAGGAGTCTGAGGCAGGCAGGCTCCCCAGAGAAGCTACCAATTCTCCAACACTCCATGCTGAAGCTACCAATTCTCCAACACTCCATGCTCCTCGGCTGTGCCTCCTGCTCTAAGTTTAGGGCTTCTTGACTAACCTGAACCCTTCCTGGTGTGGGGTGGGGACGCAGGCAGACTGCTCTCCTTCCTGCCCCAGACTGGCTTCCTCACACAGCCCCTCTCCTTTCCTGTGCCAGGAGCAGATTGCAGTCCGGTTATTTGACCAGGAGAGTTGTACAAGGGTGCAGGAGGGGCCTGGGAAACCCCCTGTGGCAGCTTCTGACCCTAGTACACCTGCCACGCTCCAGGAGCTAAAGATGCAGGTGAGTGTGCGTGTGGGCCTGATGCCTGCCTGGATGCGAACAGGACAGTGTGGGTGGAGACTTGAACCCACACCTTGACATCCCCCTGAGTGCGCTTCTCCTCCCCACAGCGCATCAGTATCCTGCAGGAGTTGTTGCGACAAGAGGTGGAAGGGCTGGCTGGGGGCAAGTGTGCCCCCCTTAATGGAGGTTCCTCTCTGGAAATGGTTGAACTTCAGCCCCTTCTGGCTGAGATTTCTAGAACCCGGAATGCCCCAGAGCAGAATTCAGGGGTCTTACAGCTTCCTGGACTGTTCCAGCACCCTGGGCTACCAGAGCCCTGCGTTCCAGAGGAGTGTGGGGAAGCACAGCCCTGCCCAGGAGCAAAGCCGGAGGCAGCGCAGCCCTGCCTTCCAGCAGAGCCAGGGTCCCCAGAGTCCAGCCATAGCAGGGAGCCTGGGATACCAGAACCCTCTGTCCAGGAACAGCCTGTGGTATCAGAGCCCTGCCCTCCAGTAGAGCCCAGACACCTGCAGGCTGACTCCCATCGGCACACTGGACTCCTAGAGCCCTCCCCTAGGATAGAGCCTGGGGCATCCGAGGCCTGCTTACCGGAACCGAGAAGTCCGGAGTCCAGCCCACAGCCCTGCCGCAGTCAGTGGGCTCCAGAGACCACCACCCTGATCTTCTCCTCCCAACACCCACTTTGTGCCAGCCCCCCTATTCACTCACTCCAGTCTCTGAGACCCCCAACAGGCCAGGCAGGTAAGGAGTTGGTCAGAAGGGATTCTGAACAAAGGAGTTCCTCATCTCTCACTGGAGACGGGGCCCCTACCTTGCACTGGGTGGTCCCATGCTTTCCTCCAGCTCCCCTAGCCCAGTCTAGCACTCCTTGGGAAGGAAGGGAGGAGTTGCCCCTCAAGCTCTGTGCTCCTAATTGGCTTGGCCCCTCTGGGGGGGTGGGGCGCAGGTAGTGGGAAAGGGCCTTAGATGATGGGAATAGAGGACTCCAGAGCCTGCCCTGAAGTCTCTTTGGCCCTTGGCCCTCAGGTCCCAGCAGTCTCGCCCCTCGAACCCTGGCCCTGAGGCAGCGCCTTAAAGCATGTCTGACCGCCATCCACTGCTTCCATGAGGCCCGCCTGGATGATGAATGTGCCTTCTACACCAGCCGAGCCCCGCCCTCAGGACCCACCCGGGTCTGCACCAACCCTGTGGCCACATTACTTGAATGGCAGGATGCCCTGGTGAGCCCCCCGCAACCACAGCCAGGCTGTGCCTGCACAGCACGCCTGGAAAATGGGGTGGTGCGGGTGCTGGGGAGAGAGTGGCGGCGGGGGGCCAGCCTCTGCTCCTTTGGGGAGGGCAGTGGGGAAGGGTTGGCTACAGTTCAAGGATGGCTGCTGGCCTGTGACAGCCTTCTCTCTCCCCAGTGTTTTATTCCAGTTGGTTCTGCTGCCCCACAGGACTCTCTGTCATGATGCATCCACCTCCTGCCCTGCCTTGCTCCTTGCTCCTTTTAGCCCTTATTTATTGTCCCCCCGTGAGACTGGGAGCCCATACTCTTTATTCTTCAATAAAGTTTCTTAATTGTTCGAGTGTCTGTTTCCCGCTGGGCCCATCCATCTAGGCCAGCTACAGCTGTTGTGCTCCAGTTGCCCACACGGTGGCAGTGTCCTCCAGCTTAGAGGCGGGCCCGGGGCTCTCAGGATCCCCCAGGCTCCCTCACCTAGAAGCGTTCCTAAAGAGGCCTCCCACTCCCGCCCACCTCCGCCCCTGCGCAAGCTGTAGGAGTTCGTGTGGGCAAATCTGGACCTTTCCGGACCTGCTCTTCGTGCTTTTTGAGATCAGTGCCCCTCTCGGGAGCCATCAGCAGCTCCTTCCTGCCCTAGAGCTCTGCTTCTTACAGCTCCCCCTGCATCAGACAAAAAGCAGAAGCACCAGACCCATATCTCTGGAACCCCGCCCCCCCTTGTTAGTATCATTCTGGCTGGTGTCTCCCTACAGTAGGAGGCCTCAAAGCTCTCCGGAAGCTTATATGCCTCCTTTTCCATATCAGAGTAGAAGCCCTGGGCTACTCTCCTCCTCTCTTTCCCCAGAGACAGGACTTGCCGGGAATAAGTAAACCTTTGCCTCTGGCAGAGAGTGGTAGGACCAGAGTCCTTGACAGTAGTGAGGGAAAGGGTCAGCCATTCTCCCCCACTCTGGGCACTAAGTTAAGAAGCACACACATTCCGGGCACCTGGGTGGCTCAGTGGGTTAAAGCCTCTGCCTTCGGCTCAGGTCATAATCCCAGGGTCCTGGGATCGAGCCCCACATCAGGCTCTCTGCTCAGCAGGGAGCCTGCTTCCTCCTCTCTCTGCCTGCCTCTCTGCCTACTTGTGATCTGTCAAATAAATAAATAAAGTCTTAAACACACACACACATTCTCCAACTTCACTTTATTGGGCGACGCAACAGCAGCTGTAGCCCCAGGGCCCAGGCAGGATGGGTGGGAAATGGGGACTGTACAGAATGTGTTATAAATGCTAGGAAAGAATTCACTGGTCCCTCCAGTTCACAGGAAGGCTGCTAGGCCAGAGCCTGGAGCCTGAAAATGGAGATGAAGGGAGGAGAGGATGGCAGACAAAGTTGTGATAGGGGACAAGCGCCAGCCAAATGTTTCCTCTCCTCCCACCTAGATGGGCTCCTGTTTCTGCTCTCCACCCCCGAATGCCAGGGCTTCCTTTCCGCTTTCAGCTCCGGGTGGTAAAGCTGTGGTAAAGCTTCCCCCCCCCCCCCCCCCCCCCCCCCCCGCAGTAGAGATGGTCTCGACCTCCGCCTTTCACAGGCACGGGCTCTGACCCCGGGGGGCCCTTCCGGAGCCGCTGCTCTGCTCCTCCTCGGCACTTCTCCTCTCCCCAGCGACTCCGACCCCCGGGAGCGTGGAGAGTCCACCCAGCAAGGCCGCCTCGGGAGCAGGAGGGTCCGCCCCGCCGCCAGACTCTCAAAGGAAGGGGTGGCACCTTGGGTGGGGTCGGCTGGAGGTGGGTGAGGAGGGGAGCGGAGGCGAAGGGCGAGCGGGGGCGCGGGGGATGGGGCCCTGCTCAGTCCGGGTAGATGATGAAGCCGGAGAAGGTGCTGTACTTGTTGGTGTTACCGCCGTGCACCTTCCCGCCGTCCAGCTTGATGAAGACTTCGTCACCCACATCCAGGTGCAGGATGACACTGTTGCTGGCATAGTCGTAGTTCTGGTCCGCGTCCTGAGCGATGGCGCTGGCCCGGACCTGGCGGGGGAGAACACAGCACGCCGCTCAGCCCCTGTGCGGAGCCCGGGTGGCGAGAAGCGTGGGGCAGAGTAGGTGCACCGGGCCCGCGAAGGCGGGGCAAGGGGAGCGGGCTGCAGGGGCTGGGGAGGAGAGGGAGCGCGCGGGAGACCGCTGAGCTTCTCAGGCACTGCCACTCCCCAGCTGTGCAATTCGACAAGTTTCACGCCTTCTCTGGTCCTCAATTTGAACTAGAAGATGGGAGGTCATAATAGAGCCGACCTCATAAGGTTGTTAGGATTAAGTGAGTTAGTACATAAGAAGTGAGTTAGAACAGCGCTTTGCACCTAGAAAACGCTCTATAGGGTTTGCTATTACTAGCATTTAAACAATAAAATTAGCCTGTAGGGTAATTGCTAAGATTCTGAACCTGCTCTGACCTGAAGTTTCCTTCCCTTCCCTCAGTGATAGGGCACAGGTGCGTCTGTAGCCTGGGAGCGAGGGTGCGAGCCATGGGAAGGTGCAATGATGCATTTTCGCCTCTGGGTGCCCTTTCCCCTTCTGGCACCCATTGTCGCCAGGACATGGGGGTCTCCTTCCGCCCCAACAGGTAACCTCTTCTTCCCTCTGGCCTCGCTGCTCGTCGCCTAGGGCCGCCAGCCCCTTCCCCAGCCCCCCCCTCTCCGTGTCCCGCGGGGGCTGGTTATTAACTCATTAATTATTCATCATTATTCTAATCACTATTTACCGTCCCCAGGGCCCGCAGCGCCCGCGCGGCGGAATACAGAGTGGGAGCCGCGCGGCCCCCGCCCCCCTCTGAAACCCGCACACTCTAGATAGACAGTCGCCCCCTCCTCCTGCTCACAGATACCCTGCATAGACCACACACACCTACTCAAGGCCCCATGCAGATAGACACTGCTCCATTCTCCCACCCCGCACCCACAGACACACTCCCTTACACACAAACGGCTGTCACTCCTATGCAGGCACACATACAGTCTCTCTTTCCTTGGGTCCCTGGGGCATCCCTGCTGGGAGGAGACCCCAGTGCAATGCCTACTAGTCCTGGAGCGGCAGGGTGCTGCAGCTGGAGCAGGACTGGGGTCCAGACCTCCAGGACCAGCAGGCCTGATGCTCCACGGTCCACATCTGGCGCACGGGGCATTCAGAGGTCACCGCTTAGCCCCAGTCTTACCCCCTGCGGCTTGTGGGGCCCAGGTGCCTTGCCCAACCCCCACTCCACGGCCTCTTGTTCCCTCTCTGCATGTTCCAGTCCTCCCGCTGAGTCCTTGGAGCTATTCTTCCAAGTCAAGGTGGCAGTGACTCCAACTCTGACCACAGGGGTAGGAGCAGCAGAACCTGGAAGCCAGAGGTTGCCAGGGAAGATGTGGGGCCTACAGAACCAGCCCAGGGTCCAAAGCTTCTGCTTTATCTGTTCTTTGCCTCTTTCCCCTTCCAAATCCCTTTCATCATGCTGCCCAGCTGGCCGGTGAACTGCTACACGATTTCCACCTCTGCCTACTGACTCACTATTAGCTAAGGGTAAGGCCAGCTCTAGAATGGTCTGAGGCCCTGGGTGAGTGTCGTCTTTCTTTTTTGCCTTTTACTCGAAAATACAAGCTGAATGCCCCCAAACGAGAACAGCTGCCCATTGCCCATTGCCAGAGACCTGGATTCCATGCTAATTCAGAAGAGCCAGACTCCAGGTAATTCACCCATCCTGAGGGTGGGAAACCCAAAAGCCAGAAAGGCTGCCCCAGAAGAGAGGGTGACCCAAGACAGGGTGAGAACAGGTGCTAACTGGCAGGGTGAGACACCAAAGAAGTTTTGGTGTGGGTTGCCTGTAGTTGGAGAGTGAGGATAGCAGCTGCAGAGACATTAAGCTTTGAGTCCTAAGTTCCGAGTCTGACACCATTCCTAACGCTCTGTGAGACCCTGGGCTGGTCATTTCCTTTCTCTGGCCCCAATTCCTTTTCAGCTAAATGAAACAATTTGTTAGTTCTTGGCAGCCTGGCGTTTCTGGACTCAGTGACGCTGTTGGGGGAAGGGTTCGTATGCAGCCCTCAGGTGGAACGAGTGCAGGGAGATTTAGAAAGCTGCGGGTCGGCTCTGGGCCTGGGTGGGGGAGGGGCACCTCACCTGTCCATTCTTCATCAGGTCGGCCCACATGCTGGTGCCGTCACCGCCGCGCATGAGCACATGGTAAGCGAAGAAGTAGACACCTGGCATGGGGCAGGTGAACTTGCCGCTGGCCGCCTCGTAAGCGTTCCCCACATTGGTGACCACGTCGTCGAAGCGCAACACCTCGTAACCTTCGTGTGGCCGCCGCAGACCCGCGTAGAAGGCGATTCGAGGCACGTAGCCGGCAGGGGGCGCCACCCCGCCAGGGCCTGGGCCGGGAGGACCGGGTGGACCTGGCCTGCCCGGCTCTCCTGGAGGCCCTCTGGGGCCTGGGGGTCCCGGGGGCCCTCGCAGACCTGCCTTGCCACGCCGGCCCACCTCTCCCTTGGCGCCCGGAGGGAAGGGGGGCACGGAGGCGGGCGCGCCGTCGGGTCCAGGGCCTCGCGGCCCGTGTGGGTCGCATACCATGCGGCAGCGACCCAGCATCTCATAGTGAGCCGGCCCGCGGGAGCTGTGCACCAGCAGCGGAATGGCCACCAGCAGCAGCAGCACCATGGCCACTCCGACGGCCGCGCCTGCCACCCGCTTGCGGCGGCTTAGCCGCGACGCGGCCAGGGCCAGCAGATCCTCCTCACTCTTGGGCGCAATGGCGGCGGAGGCCCGGGGCTCTCCGCGGGCCCCGGAGGCGGTGGCCGGGCTCGGGCCTGGGTCGGGACCCCCCCGACGGCTGCGCCCGGCCCCCCCGCCCCTGCGGGCTCCCGCCTCAGCGGTGCCGTTCCCCAAACCTTCCGTCAAGGCTGAGGTCCCCCCCGTGGGTTGGGCCAGGGGGATCCCGACGGTTCAAAACCCGTGGTCCTCTATTACCCTCCCGTTCAGCCTAATGTTCCCGGGCGCCTGAAATCAGCGGCTTCTCGGACGGCCGGTTTCTTACAGATCTAGGATGCCTGCTCTCCGGACAGCTGTTTTCTCAAGGATGGCGGCGCCTAGGTCCCCGGCTACCCAGACGGATCGCTCCTGGCCGGAGCCAGGGACTACTCTCCGTGCTCTGGACGTCCCGGGCTCGGCGCTGCGGGTGGCGCCCACCGGACTCGACCTCCTCCTAGGTTTGCGCTCTGGCTCTTGGCGAGCACTGACGCACCTTTCTACCCCAGCCGCGGCCCCAGCCCCTGCTAGAGCCCTGGACCCGCGTTTCTCTCCAGCTGGAGCTCTCCCTCTCTGCGTCCCTAACCTTCCTCCCCTCCCTCCCGGGGCGGCAGTGCGGGTGGTGTGAGCCGCTGCGCGGCGGGAGCCTCTATAAGCGGCCCGGAGCGGAGCGACCCCTGGCGCCCAGAGTGGGAAGCGCGGGGGCGGGGCAGGCAGAGGCCCCCACCCGCGTCCCCCCTGCTTCTCGGTTCCTGCCTGTTCTGAGCTGATTCTGCAGGAATTCACTGCCCCCACCCTATCCTTACTTTCACCCCATCCTGAGTTTGGTATTCCCAGAGCCGGGAGGAAGCCAGAAATAGATATGGGATAAAAAGGGGTCGACATACACAGAAAGAGACAGACAGAGGTGGATTCCAGAGCTAAAAAAGCACCCCCCCCAAAGAAAGGCCCACAAACAGGAAGGGTGATAAAAGATTGAAATTCACTACCCCACGCCCCTCAGTGCCGTGACCCAATAACACATGGTAAAGGCTTCAACAAGTACATGTTGGCCTGACCTGGAAAAGGCAAATTTCCAGCCACCCCTACCCTCTACCCCCAGTGTTGGGCGGCACAGAGCAGCGAAGAGGGTGAAGGAACGAGAGGGAAAAACAGATCAGGCTTGAGGAGTGAGCAGGAAACCGACAGGAAAGCAAAGAAGCGACAGAGAAATCAAAGAGACAGAAAGCCAGATAGAGACTCAGAGACAGAGACAAAGCTTCGAAAAGAGACTAACTGACAGGCCCAAGGGGGTGAGGGAGAGACAGAGACAGAGAGAGAGAGACAAGAGCGGAGACAGGTTGACAGATCGGAGAGAGAAATGTAAATGGCGCGCTGCAGAGAGACACCCAGGTCCGTGTTCGGACTCCAATGTGACATATCAACTGTGGGGAAGATGCGGGGGCGGGGCGGTTCTTCCAACAGAGTGGTAGGCTCCGGGTCTGTGCAATGTGACAGTGTACTGGCAAGTGTGGACCAGGCCATGGTACCCTGGCCTTGTGTGTTTCTGGGTGAGTGGGTTTGTGGGTTGTGTGTTGTCTTTGTGTGTGTGTGTGTGTGTGGCGGGGCGGGGAGGGGGGGCTGTTTGAAGGGAGGTTTTTTGGCTTCCTCAGCCCCTAAATGTGGGGCCCCATGAATGCCATGTCTCCTATCTTAGGACTGAAGAGTAGAGAATCTACTGGGGAGAAGGAGTCATAAAGCAGCTGTAGTCTCTCACTGGCCCTCTCCTGCCCAGCCCCGCACCACCCCTGCCCCAGTCCCAGACCTTGTCCAGCTGCAGCATCTCAGCCTCCTTCCACTTCCCAAAAATCTGTGGTTAGATGGAAACCCAAAGAAGTTGGATCCCACATAGTAAATGTTGGAGGGAGGGATTTGAAGTTGGTTATGCAAATTAACACAACTAAAATGCAGATTAAATGCTGGGCACCCTCCTGTGAGAGGTGACTGTTTCTGTCATTCCCGGTGACCAAGAGGGGACACAAGCTTTGATAGATCCCTCTCTGTGTGGGGTCAGGGTCCAGGAAAAAAGCTTGTGGCTGCATCTTTTCTTAGGGTCTGGCACCTCCAGAGGAAATTTCTTGCCTACAAGGGACCCCAGGGCGAGAGGTTTGGAAAAGGAGCTCCAGGACTGGCAAAAGTGACGATGTTTGGAGACCGTGGAGGTGGACAGCTGCAAAGGACCTCTTATTGACTAGGATAAGCCAGGGCTGTAATATACAGGAATAAGTTGTGCAAAATGGAGGGCACAGGGCATACCAAGGCATGGTTATTGGGTGGAAAGTGATTCACCTCATCTTGTTTTCTGTACCCCTTTCCTGAACCTCCCAGCCCATAACAGTGCAGGAAGAAAGAGGTTGCTGAGGCTCGGGCCGGTGTGGAGGGAGGCCCCTCATGCTTGAAAGGGTTGGGAGAGAAAGGATTGGCAGTCAGTGGGGGAGGGGCCTCCTCCTCCAACCATAAATACAAATTTTTATTCAAGGTCTTTGTCGCCATTTGTCTTCCTCGGGGGGCTGAGGGCCATGTCGGCCCCGTGCATGTCTAATTCCAGAACTGCTCCCCCAGGCTGGATGATGGATGGATCAGAGAGGAGAGAGCAGTCCGGGGCTCACGCTGGCCTACCCTGCCCGGTCCTCAAGCCCCATCGTCCTCAGGTCCTGCCACCCTTCTCCTTCCTCCTCCCCCCTTCCCTGCCCTCCCTCTGCTGACCAGAGGCCTTCACTGCTCACCCCCATTCCCTACCCCACTTTCCTACTCACCGAGGCCCTTTTTTTGAGCCCCTCACCTCATTCCCTTTCAGGTCCCAGCCCTCTTCTCTCTGGAGCGTCCCTTCTCCCTTCCCCAGCCCAGGCTGTGAGCTGCGGTGACCAGCAGGGCTGCAGGCGGAAGCGGGTCTGTGTGGTGGGGGGAGCAGGCTTGGCTCACAGGGAGCTGAGGGGCCAGCTCCATGAATTTATTCATGTTCTGTTGCTCTTTCCCCACGCTCTGGAATGAAGCTGCCAGCTCACCAGGTCCTTATTGCTTCCCCTGCAGCTGTCACATTCGGCCATTGAGGGACCTGGGTAGGGTCAAGGCCAGCCAGTGCTCCTGGGGCCAGAAGCCAAGTGTCTGGGCTCAAGAGGAAATGCTGAGGCCCAGGCTGGGGTCTGGGATGATTTATCCAGAGCTCCCCAGGCAGCCAAACTGGGAGGCCCCAGGGAGGTGGTGTGGTTGGGAATGGGAAGTAGGCAGAGAAGGGTGTGCTACAGAATGTGGAAAGGGCGGTGGAGGTGGGGACGAGTCTGAGGGGCAAAAGGGAAGGGAAAGGAGGCCTTTAAAGAGTTCCCTATCCTCCCCTCTTTATAAGCACAGCCCAGGGGTGCCCTGCTGGCTCTGTTGGAGGAGGATGTGACTCTTGATCTTGGGGTTGTGAGTTCAAGCCCCCGCCCCACTTTGGGCATGGAGCTTACCTAAAAATAAATAAATAAAATAAAAGCACAGCCCAAGCTGAATCCTACCTTAACCTTCACCCTTGACTCTGCACTAACCCTGATCCTAATCCCAAATTATGCACTTGACTCCTCTCCAATCCTGAAATGAATCCTGACTCCATAACCTGAGCCTAAATGGAGCACATCTCTCATCTGTCTTGTCCTGGAACCCAGGGGTCTCCCAAGAATTTCCCCCAGAGCTTACAGCCAGGTGTGCGTCAGAGTTCTGAGGACCAGACTTTGGATTAGCATGTGATTAGCATATGATTTGCATGGGATATAGGCTTTCTACTCTGAGGAAGTTTTTGTGTTAAAATTTTATGAAGTCTAGTGGAAAGGTCCTGACTCCTTGAAGATTCTCTCTTTTTGTTCCTTCTCCCACACTCCTTGTTACTGACCCAGACCCCCTCAAGGGAAGAAGAGGAGAGAGGAGATGAACAATAGAGGGCTGATGGGAGGAAAGATGCTAGTACTATGGCCTGTCCCTGTCACTAGCTGGGGAACCTCCACAAGCCTCAGTTTCCTCACTGAGGAGGTAAGAGGAGAGAAACCAGTGGGCTGGTGTCACATTAAGATCTAAGAAAGCACTTTTGTTTGCCTGCACTCTCTCTTTCCTCACTTTTTGGGGGTAATTCATAGTGTGGTCCCCAACCCCTCACACACATACTGGCTTCCAGCTCCCACATATAAGAGGACACAGAACTGGAAAAAGCCTGGGTTGCCTCGTACTAAGCCCTTGGTATGACGAGGAAGGAACTTTGACTGCCTGAGAGGACAGGGGATAACATGGAAATGGAAATCATATAACTGAGTATTTGCTGTATTTGAGGGCTTTTATATACAAGTTCTTACTGCATCCTCACAGCACCCCATAAGAGGTGGATATATTGTCTCCATTTTTACAGATGAGGGAATGGCCCAGAAAGTAGAAATGGCTTGTTCTGTGTCACCCTGTAAGTGGCAGGCCTGGAACTAGAGTTCTGATCTCAGTGCCCCAGAGAAGAGACATGGAGACTGAAACAGTGCAAGGGGGAGAGAAGCAGGGCAGGAGTGAGGAGCGAGATTTGAACAGGTCTCAGAGGAGATCTATGTGTGTGAGGCCAAGAGGGCAGGGCCTAGGCTCAGTGTCTTTCATCCTCCACCCCTGCCCTAGGGGAACCTGACACCCTACTGATGCTCCGTTTTTGGTGGTCGAGGGGGCGCACCCTGCTCCCCCCACCATAACAGTGAGTAGAGGAAGTTAGCTACGGAGAGCAGCTGTTCAAAAGAAGAGGAGTGGGCAGAGAATAGGGATGGAGAAGGAAACAAAAAGAATCCGAGGAAAATTGTTTTCAAGAGGCTAAAGGGAGGAAAACTGGCCCTGGCAGGGGAGTAGCGCTGAGGGCCGCTCTCCTTCTCCCAACATCGGTAGGAAAACAGTCTCACACTTTGCCCCATTGCGCGGAGGGTCGGCAGACCTTCGCCGCAGAGGGACAGGGCCAATATGCCACCGGGCCTAGGGCTGCCACTCCTCCCAGCACCGCTGCTCCGGGCAGCCTCGGGTTCAAAGGGCCGCGCTAGCGCCCACTGGACTGAGGGTAGGCTCCTGGTTCCCACGCGGACGGGGCAGAGCCTGTTTCCAAGGTGTTTGTCAGGCAAGATCGTGCTGCTGACTTACTTCCGAAGCCCTTGACCCCAGCCAGGTGCGTCTCCTCGCCCTGGCCTCCCTCTCCGCCTCCTTTTGCTCCCCCCTCTCCCCCACCATCCGCCCGCTCCAGCTTCCAGTTAATGAAATGTGGCGAGCGGCCGCACAGACAGCTGTCAGACCCCTCATTTCTCCGCGGGGATATTGGATCCGCGCTGGGAGACCGACAGGTGAGCAAAGGAGGGGGTGTGCGGGGGGGCCGAGGGAGGGGCGCCAGCTGGCGAGAGCTCAGAGCCCAGGAGGCAGCGCCTGAGCTCCAAGCCTCGAGGGCAAGGCTAAGAGGGGTCGGCCCTGGGGTGTTCTTTCTGCTCACGGCTCTTTCCTCTTCTCCAGGCAGGAGACTTAACAAGCCCCATATCCACCGCGCCAGGACCCGGGTCCACCCGGGACTCCTAGTGCTGCACTCTAGGCGGGCCTGGCTACAGCGTGCGCCGCGCGCAGTGGCTCTGAGTCAGCGGCCGCGGCCCGGTGCTTCCTCCCACCTCCTTCCATCCCTTCCTTCTTGCTCCCCCCTCCTTTCCGCGCTCCCTCCCCGGCGGCCGCGGCCTTTATTAGGGATTCCGCGGCTGTCGGTCCCGCCATCCATCCTGTCCGCCGGCAATTAGGCGGCCAGACAAAGAGCAGCTTCGGATGGATGAGGGTCCCGGCGGATCGGAAATGTGAAGGGTCAGCGCTGCCGCCCGCGGCGCACCCCGCTCCCCCCTCCGCATAATCACCGGCCGCCCGTCACTCAGCCGGCCGCCGGGGGAGCTCCAGGGCCCGGGCTGGGGAGAGGGCGGGGGTAGGACTACAGCCTAGGCGCCTAGGGCAAGGCGAGGACGGACTTGCAACACGGGCACCTCCTGCGGGAGAACGGAGGACTGCGGGAGGCGGGAGGCACCGGCAGGAAAGAGAGGGCAGGATATGGCCCCGGGCGTGACCTGAAGGCGGACTGTGGGACGGCTGCCTTGGGGGCTTCCAGTGCGGAAGCAGGGCTCTAGCTGCAGAAGGGAAGAGAGTGGTGGGCCAGGCGCCCCCTGCTGGGAGACTGAGGGACGAAGCCCTAAGGGCCTCCGGTCCGTACAGGTGGAACTGCGCCCAAGGCGAGCTTTCCTAGGAAAACTGAGGGTCTGTAGTCTGGTGCGCCTCCTATCGGAATAGAGTGATACTGAGTTCCTACTCCCCCATCTCTTAAGTGAGATCCAACTCATCCACGTCAATTCCAGAAAAGCTTCAAGGCTGGGCGAACCCGCACGCCGCTGAAAGGAAGTTCAAGGAGTCCGGGTTTTACTGCGGATTCTTTGGCGCTAGCTCCCAGCTGACAAATCAACATCTCAATCTGACAATTAGTGGTCGAGGTGGGGGGAGAGGGGCTCTCGCCGCCTGGGCCGCTTAGCCCTCCCGGGAGGCAGAGAGGTGGGCGGTGGCTGGCAGTGATGAACGACTCCGGGGGGGCCCGGGGCCCGGAGCGCGCATTCATTACTCGACTGACAGGCGGACGGCGGGCCCGGCGAGCAGCGAGTGGACGTGCCGGGAAAGAGGCCAGTGGCAGGAGGGAGAGTCAGGGAGGCGTTTAATAGCCCCACCGACAGGTCAGCTCCCAATTCCTCGCCTCGACCCCGGTACTTGACTTCCTTGAGCTTGGCCTCTCAGGCGTTGGAGCTGGCTCTGGTTGTAGAATTTGGGGAGTGAGGGCGGGAACCTAAGCCCTCTCCTTGGGTTAGGCGATTTAAGGTCTAACGTCAAGAAAGTGTATGGACATTTAGGACTGGGCGCTTCAGCCTGGCCTGGGAGGAATTGTGCGTGTCCGTGCACACAGAGGTGGCGTGGGTGACAGGGACTGATGAGTGTGAATCACACGTGGAAATCAGTGACGGTGTGGGTCAGTTTTAGGAATGTGTTGACCTGATTTTGTCAGTGGTGGTGTGTCTGAGTGTGTGTGTGTCTGAGGATCAGCTGCAGCCTCTTCTTTCGTGTCTGTGCTGCCCCTAGCTCCCCCCCCCCACTTGCTGTCAGCTCTCTCTCCAGTTCTGTAGGAAATGGCAGTGTGCACAGTGACAGCTGAGGTATGCTGGTGGGGGTGGGAGGGATAGATGTTAACTGTGAGGATGCTGGTCTGGACAAGTGCTCCTTTCCATCATCTCCACCCCAAACATCACCCCTTCCCTACGCTTCCTGAAAGTAATGGATGCTTTTTCCAAAGCCTGGAGACCCAGCTGCTGAGTCCTGGGGAAGGAAGTGGCTACTAGAGTTTTCCATAGTCCACACCCCTACATATACAGTCTTCATCACATACAGGATGTGATCTCCAACACGTCTTAGTTTCCCAGGCTGGTGGTGGTCAGAGAGGAGGAGGTGGGTCTCAGGCAGCAGTCAGACCATCAGACTCCCAAGAGAACGGACCTCTTTGGGGCCTGGGCTAGGGGCCCCTCAGACCCTTATCTTTTGCACCTCACGTGCAGTTACTAGTTGACACCTTGGGAGAATAATGTTAATTCTAGTCTGATTCCTCTCTCTAATAACTCTCTTTCTTCACCTGGCTTTGTCCTCCCCCACTCTCAAACACACCAAAAGGTTAAGCCTGACTTCTTTTCCAGTCCAGAATCTCCTGGGTCTATAGGGCAGAGTTGGGATGATTTTGGATCTCCGATCTCCCGTTTTGTTCAATATGTCTTTCAGCCACCTTCCCTTTGCCTTGCTCTTCCTCATAGCTAGGGTATCTCTTAGAGCCTCTATATCTTTGTGTCTGTACCTCTTCTTGTGTCCATGTTTAGGGATCGCCTCCAAATTTGTCTCCCTACACTTTGGGGTATGTCTGTTCCTCTGTGGCTTCTCCGTTTGGGGATACGCCAATGCAACGGTGAGGTCCATGGGAATGGGAAAGGGAGCAGGGCGTCCTTCCTGCCCCCATCTAGAGGCAACTGCAACCCTAGGATGGCCAAGACCGGGTCGCTTCTCATTCAGGGCACAAGCACCTGGTCGATGCCCCGCTGTCCGCCCCCACCCCCGCAGCCGCCCTTCTCCAGCACCCACCCACCCCCGCCCCCTCCGCCCGCCTGGAAAAGGCAAATTTGACATTTTTAAATCCTGAGCCTTAGAGGGATCGATGCGGCCCGGGGCCCCCGCCCGGGGTCGATATTCCTGATTGGGAAGCGGCCGCTGCGCGGAGCCCGCGTGTAAATCACCGGGACTGGGGGAGGGGCCACCGGAGCCAAAGCGTCCCAGGCGCGCGGAGCCAGGCGGTCTCCCGTCCAGGGCCGACCCCAGGGCAATGGAATGAGGAGACCGACAGGCCTCAGAGACGGGGAGACAGGCCCGCCCAGGGGTTCTCCCCCCTCCCCGGCCCAGCTCTGCCAAGTCTGCGGGCCGGCTCCGGTCTCGCTTCAGCGGCCGCCACCCTCCGTTGCCCCTGGAGCCGCCAGGGAGGCCGGTGTCGGAGCCAGCCATGCGGCGGCTCCTCTCAGGCCGCTCCCGCGGGGCCTGGGCTTCGGCTTCGGCTGTCACGAAGCCGACAGGCCAGGCGGGCCGGCAGGGGCGGGCGGCGGGGGAGAGGTGCGGGGGGAGGAAGGCTGGCGCGGCTCTGCCTCACAGTGGGCGCGCAACAGATGTTTGCGCAATTGAGGGACAAGGTGGCGCGGGGGCACCGAGCGGCTGGAGGGCACGGGCAGGGCAAAGGGTGGCCTAACCCCGTGGCGGGTGGGAGTCCGGTCATCCAGTGGGACTGAACAGACGCCGAGGGGCGCTTTGGGGACGGCCGGCCGAGCTGGGATAGACCCCCTTCCGCTGTGACCCGGGTATCAAGAACAAAAGAGAATGGGAGAGCGGGGAAGTTTGGGCCCCAACTACAACCGCCTCGGCAGCCCCTGCCCTCCAATCCTCCCAGTTCTCTGTTGGGGAAACCGAGGCAGCCAAGGCTGGGAAGGTCCAGGAAGGTTAAAAGCGGGATCGGCCCCGAGGCTGAGGCACCGACCAGAGTTCCCGCGTGTCTCTGGATTTACCTGCCCGCCCTGGTCCGCTTGTGGGTTGATACTCCGCCGGGTCCCCCACCGCCGTTCAGGCCCTCCCCTCCCGCTTCAGCTTGTCAGATCCCCCCACTCCCCACCTCGCGCCAGTTTATAGAACAACAATTTGGGGAAAACAATCCGGGCCGAGTGACGGCCCCGTAATTGTGACAAAGTGAGTGCGGACGGCTGGAGAGAGCGCTAGGGCGGGAGAGCGGCGGGGCGAGGCGGCGGCAGGGGCGCCTCCTGCCCGCCCCGCCGCCCTCTCGTTCTCATTCCGGTCACCTCCCATCCCTCTCCTTGACTCTTCTCCAATTCTTCTTCTCCCGGCCCCTCGCGCCTCCCTTCGCTTGTTCCTCCATCGCTCTTCCCTTTCCTCTCGGTAACGGCTCTTCTCGCGTCCCCACCCCGGCCGCCCCTCCCGCGGTGCGCTTTTTCTTCCCTCACTTCTCCCTCTCTCCTCCGCCCTGCACTCGTTTCTCCATCTTTTCCGCGCACTCCTGTAGCCCTTGGGCCCCTGGCTCCCACCGCACCATGCGCTTCTCTCCCCACCCAGCCCTCGCTGCCTAAAATCGAACCCTGAGCCCCGTCCCCGACCACCACTCTCTGGGAGGCCAGCGCCGCCCAGCAGTCTTGGATCCCTCCCGCCTCAGAGCTGGCGGCGCGCTGCGGCCCAGGGGCCAGGCGGCCTACCCCTTCCCTCCCCGTTCCGTCGCTGTCTCCCCCACCCCGCTTCCAGCGCCGGGAGCGAGTTTGTTTGTCCAGCGGCAGCCGCCGCCTCCCGAGCTGTTTGCCCAGCTTAGCGCGCCGCCTTGCCGAGCGGGCCCAATTAAGTCTCATTCATTATTCAGCGGCCTTCCGCCCCCGCCCCCCCAGCTGGCGGCTCCAGCGTCGCTTTGGGGCCCCTCCCAGCCCTGGCCCCTCAGTGAGCCCTAAGGCGCCTTAGGCGAGCCGCGGTCCCTCCCCCGGCCAGGATAAAGGGCTGGGGGGCTGGCGGTGTGGAGGAACAGAAACACTCTGTCCGCTACGCTGAGGAGACGGGCGTGGGGGCCACCAGGCCCACCCTACCCCCGAGTCAAGGCTGGGGGACCTTAGAGATCCAAGCTTTCCCCTCCCCTTACAGGCCCCAGAAGCGGCGTGACTTGGCCAAGGTCATTGGGCAGAAAAGGGATTGGAGCCCAGGGCACTGAAGCGAAGGCATCTTGCATCCCAGCTCCTCCCCAGCATCGAGGTGGGAGGAAGGCAGACTGCTCTGGTGCGGCGGCCTCGCTCTCTCTGCTGTCCTGCTGGGACGCCCCTCACCCCATATCTGTTTTTGCTACTGTTTCTGCCTCTAGCCTATAGGCCTCAGGATACAGCGGAATTGGGGCTCCCGCAAGATCTGGAGGCCCCTCAGTTCTCAGGCTCAGGTCTAGATGTAATTCCCATGACTGGCAGGCCTGGAGGTGGGGCAGGTGAGGCAAACTGGGGTGGGGGGGCGGGGGGGCGGGCTGGAGTCAGTCTTAGAGGAATTGGAAGTGGAGCCACGCAAGGCGGTCTTGCAAGACAACTGAGTAGGAAGAGAGCGCACCCTGAGGTGAAGGACAAGTCACCCTCTCATCTGTAGGGGTGGAAAGGGGCGATCAAAGGCCCATTTCTGCGTTTATAGGGAACCGCTCTGGGCTGCTTTGCCCCGGCAACTGGACAAGGTGAGTCTGGAGACCCGCCCGGCCCCGCCCTTCCGTAGGCGGCAGCGCCACCTCGTGGTGGCGGTACCGCGGTGCGGGCGCGCAGGGCCTGGAGTGCAGCGCGCGCCAGCCCCTTTGAGCCGCGGGAGGCTGCATGCGCCCTGAAAGGCTTACACCTAGTTCTCTCGAAAGGGCGGGCGAGAGGAGCCAGCCCCGAGCCCGAAAGGTGATCCCGAAGAGGCTGGGGCGGGGTGGAGGAGGGTGCTTAGGGAGGGGCCTGACCCGGACGGCCCCACTTCCGTGACACAGCAAACGCAGAAAGACAAAGTCCATTTGGATGCGAGTGGGAACGGAGTGAGAGGGGCCATTTTGACTTTCTAGTTGAAGGAAATGACTGGTCTGACGGGGTCTGGGAGCCGAAGTACCCAGGTACGGCCGCCCACCCTGGGACTAGCGGGTAACTGGCTGGTGGTCTTGAGGCCCACTCTGCGTAGCGGGGAGACACTGGCAGACACACGTTGGCATCTGGTTTGGTGTTCATCGGACCTCTTTGTAGAGACTGAAGTCCGCCTCTGCGGGGTGCCAGGGTCTAGGTCAAAAAATGTTAGTTTTCCAGAGCTGTTAAGTGGAGGGACCTCAGGACCTCTTTCAGGTGTGACTTGTGGGAAGATTGCATGGCTTGGAGAGATGGGAAGGCTGGAGAGGGGCTGAAACCTCGGCCGTGTGTCTGAGGGCAGCCATAGTGACGCTGTAGCCCTGGGAGGGGCAGAGGACTTTCAAAATGTGTAGGAGCTTTAGAAGGGCGATCTGTTCACTCCTGTTCACTCCATTCCCCAATAAGCCATTCCAGGAATCAGTGGTCCGAAACTTAAGCTGTGGCTTTTCTGTCCGTGTGCTGAGTTCCACAACTGAAAGCATCTAAAAAACATTTTTCTCTCCTAAATTTGGAGTTGCTATGCTTGTAAAGAAAACAGAAATGAGGGGCCAGACCAAAGGGTATGGGAGAATCAGCGTTTCAGGCACACTCAGGAAGATCTGCACTTGATTCTTATTGGAAGGAGAAATGGTTTGCTGGGTTGGGATCTGGATATAGTCTTACCACTGCTTTTTCCCATCTCTTAGGGTCTAAGGATAACTCTGGGACCATGACAGCCATGACTCTCACAGATGACCCCAGATTTCTGCATTCTGGGCAATGTCAGGTGCCACTGAACTTGACCTGACACCCTTTCCCTAGAGGATGGCCAAGGGGCTCTTGGTGACCTATGCCCTCTGGGCTGTAGGGGGCCCTGCTGGGCTCCACCACCTGTACCTGGGGAGGGACAGTCATGCACTGCTTTGGATGCTTACCCTGGGTGGTGGTGGGCTGGGCTGGCTCTGGGAATTCTGGAAGCTCCCAAGCTTTGTAGCTCAGGCCAACCGAACCCAGGGGCAGAGGCAGAGATCGGAAGGGAGGACACCCCCTCTGAGTCTTACTCGCTTGGTCGCCCAGATGATAGTGGGCATCTATTTTGGCTTGGTGGCTCTCATTAGCCTTTCTTTCATGGCCAACTTCTATATTGTGGGCCTCCCACTGGCAGTTGGCTTAGGGGTCTTGCTGGTGGCTGCTGTTGGCAGCCAGACCACAGACTTTAAGAATACCCTAGGGGCAGCATTTCTTACTTCCCCTCTCTTCTATGGCCGCCCCATAGCCATTCTGCCCATTAGCTTGGCTGCCAGCATTACAGCCCAGAAGCATCGCCGCTATAAAGCTTCCACTGGGTCAGAGACGCTCAGCGTTCGGCTCTATCGTCTGGGCCTGGCTTACCTGGCTTTCACAGGTCCACTAGCCTACAGCGCCTTTTGCAACACAGCTGCCACCCTCAGCTATGTGGCAGAAACCCTTGCCTCCTTCTTGAGTTGGTTCAGCTTCTTTCCCCTCATTGGCCCCCTCATGGAGTCTGTCCTTCTTCTGCCTTACCGGGGCTGGAGGCTGCTGATGGGGGATCCTCGCTTCAGCAGCAGCTACTTCCAGGAGTGGGAGAAGCTCTATAAGTTTGTTAGCAGTTTTCAGGATGAGAAGCGCCAGCTGGCTTACCAGGTAAGGCTTTGTTCCCTCTCTATCCTGGAGCTCTGGGAGTTCAGCTAAGCTTTACTGGAAATGATGCAGCCTTATCTGGAAGTACTGTTTTCATGTCTGCTGGGTCGGGCCCTAGAAGGCTGTCCTGGTTTCTTTGGGCTTCTGTGTGCAATGGGTGAAGGTACAGAGGCTCTAACAGTGAGTGGGAAAAGGATACATATATACTGTTTAACTTTTATTGAGATATATATAAAGTATATAAAGTTTATGTACTTACACATCTATGTAACCACCACTCAAATCAAGGTATAGAACATATCCAGCACTAAGAAGTTTCCCTTGCATCCCTCAGAGGGAACCTCTATTCTGACTTCTGCTACCATAGATTAGTTTTGCCCATTCTTGAATTTCAGATAAATGGAATCATTCAGTATGTACTCTTTTATGTCTGGATTCTTTCTTTTTAAAATTAACTTATTTTTGTTTTATTTATTTTATACACACACACACACACACACACACACACACACACACATATATATATTTTATTTTTTTTAAGTAGGCTCCATTCCCAACATGGGGCTTGAACTCACAACCCTGAGATTAAAAGTCATACGCTCTACCAACTGAGCCAGCTAGACACACCATGTCTGAATTCTTTCATTCAACATTATGTTTGTGGGATTTATTCATACTATTGCATGCAGACAAATTGTTCCTATTGTTGCATAGTATCCCATTGTATGAATATACTACACATTATCTATCTACTCCATTGTCCGTGGATATTTGGATTAGTTCCAATTTGGGACCATTCTGATCAAATTGCTGTGAACATTCTCCTTGTGTCTTTGGTGGATATATATGCTTATTTCTCTTGCAAGGAGGAGACCTTTGTCAGGGATGGGAAGTCCCAGGTTAGAAAATGGGCAGCTGTGATTCAAGGCAAATCTTGGTTCTTGCCATGAGATCCAGGCTAGCCCATACTGGAATTCTAATCTGAGGCTCTGGGCCCTTCTCTCAGGCAGGTAGAAGCCAACTCCAGAGATAGCGCAGCCTGATTTAGCAAAGAAGCAGGAGAGGCTCAGGTGCTCTGAAACTTAGGGAATCCTAATTTGTCAGCTTCTGTTTCCCTAAGGTTTTGAGTCTCTCAGAGGGGGCAACAAGTGAAGAAATACACCAAAGATACCAGGAGCTAGTAAAGATCTGGCACCCTGACCACAACAGGCACCGGACCGAGGAGGCTGAGAGGCATTTCCTGGAGATTCAGGCTGCGTATGAAGTCTTGAGTCAGCCCAGAAAGTCCAGGGGATCCTGGAGGTGAGAAGAAAGTTCCCCTTGGGGATGGACTCTTTCTGGCAGAACGAAGCAGCTTGTCCCAGCCCAGATTTGCCTACTCGGGTCATCCCAATAGCGTTAAAGAAACTGTCTGCTTGCAGTGGGGGTGACAACAACTTAAAGGGGTAAGAAAGCTTTTGTGGTAGAAGAATGTATTTATGTTGCAAATTTCTGAATCCTCATTATTGTATTCCTGACAATTTCTTCTTAAAATCAGATAGTGAAATGAAAGGCATATTATAAAAAACAGTAAAATATCTTTTAGAGAATATACCACCATGCTCTGCCCTGGTATGTCGATGAGTAATGGAGGAAGGTTGTTTTATCAATTTCTTCCCTTCCCTTCTCTTTCTTTCCCTTCCCTTCCCTCCCCTCCTCTTTGTTTCCTTTCCTTTCTTTCTCTCGTTCTTTCCCAGAGTTAGGAGATTTGAAGGAAAAATATGAAGGTTCTACCATTTCACAAGCTGTCCTGTGCAGAAGGGATTCGATTTATTCTACAGATTACCCATGGGTAAGAGGGGTTAAATTTAAAAATTTCAGAAAAATATCTTAATTCCATTTATAGGAGAGCTTTACTAGGAGCTACACTTTTCCCAAGAAGGAACAAGCTGCTATGGGATGGAGATAGCACCTCCATAGCACAAACTTCTCTGCTTAATGAAGTATTGTAGAGAGCCCTCAGATTTTACGTGGGTGGTTGGACTGGCTGAGTTCTCAGGTGTCCCCCAGACTCGGGGTATGACTCTGAACTACATACTCCCGCTGCCTAGGAGCCTACAGTCTGGTGGGGGATATAGCATATACAACGGACACAGATATCAAAGTTCGCCTCCTTCAGTGTTTTGAACTAAGTGTCATAAGAAGCATAAATAGAGTGCACTGGAACATTAGAGAAGGGACAGATGACATTGTTTTATGGGGACTCATGGGAAAATTCATGATTTAAAAAAAATTTTTTTTTAAAGATTTTATTATTTATTTGACAGAGAGTGATCACAAGTAGGTAGAGAGGCAGGCAGAGAGAGGGGGAAGCAGGCTCCCGTTGAGCAGAGAGCCCAGTTCGGGGCTTGATCCCAGGACCCCAAGACCATGGTCGGAGCTGAAGGCAGAGGCTTAACCCACTGAGCCACCCAGGCACCCCAAAATTCATGATTTTATATCTCATATGCCTTTATGGGGACTTTGGGGAAACCCTAGGGAACCAGGAGCATGTCAACAGGGTCTTATTTCATTCCTATATAACCAGCCAAGTGTGGAAGAAACAGTCTAGGATACACAGGGACACTAGAGAACAGGAATTTGATGTTAAAATTCTAAACCTTTACTCTAGCTTTCTTGCTCTTCTTTTGTGTTTGTGTACACGCCTCAAGCTTTTTATTTTCTTCCTTTTTTTCCTGGAAATTAATGCTGAGTAGGGTATATATTTTTTTTTAAAAAGTAGAATTATTTTGGCTAGTATTTCTTGTAGACTAAAACAAAATATGGTCTGATCAGTGGAGAAGAATGAAATTTGTAGATTTTTTTCTTTGTATTCATATATTAAAAAAATAAAAAAATTTTGTCAATGAATTTATATGCTATGATTTTAAGACCAAATTAACTTTTACATCTTTTTAAAGTTGCCAAAAATTGATACACTTCTTCTGAAAAACACAATTTGTCAGATTATCACATGGAATTTTAATGAGGCATTTTCATAGGGTATTGATTAGTAACTTACTAACATGATATGTAGTACTATTTCTGCAAAATGTAAATATATTAAAAATAGTCTATAAAAAAGAAACAAAAGAATGATTAAGGGCTTTACTTAATTTGGAAAATAATTTTACTGTTCTCAAATTTTGTTATGAGCTTTGTTACAAAAATATGGCTATATTTTAATTTACTCAAATAGGAACTATCAATGAGCAGTTTCTGTTGTTTCAACATGAGCAATGCTACAATAAATATATTTAAATGTATGTATCAGTGCTTTTTGTTTTTTTTTTTTGTTTTTTAAAGATTTTATTTATTTATTTGACAGACAGAGATCACAAGCAGGCAGAGAGGCAGGCAGAGAGAGGGGAGGAAGCAGGCTCCCTGCTGAGCAGAGAGCCCGATGTGGGGCTCGATCCCAGGACTCTGGGACCATGACCTGAGCCAAAGGCAGAGGCTAAACCACTGAGCCACCCAGGTGCCCCTGCTTTTTGTTTTTTTGATAGTAGAGTCCGATAAATGATAATGTAGGGTCCATCAGAATGTATATTTTATTTTTTATTTTTATTTTTTTAAAAGATTTTATTTATTTGACAGAGAGATCACAGGTAGACAAAGAGCCAGGCAGAGAGAGAGGGGGAAGCAGGCTCCCCCGCTGAGCAGAGAGCCTGACACAGGGCTCGATCCCAGGACCCTGAGACCATGACCCGAGCTGAAGGCAGAGGCTTTAACCCACTGAGCCACTCAGGTGCCCCTACTTTATTTTATTTTTATTTTTAAACTTTTATTTATTCATTTGAGAGACAGAGAGAGAGAACATAAGCAGGGGGAGGGGCAGAGGGACAAGCAGACTCCCACTGAGAGCTGAGCCTGACATGGGGCTCCATCCCAGAACTCTGAGATCATGACCTAAGCCAGTCAGACACTCAACCAACTCAGCCACCCAGGCACCCCCAGAATGTATATTTTAAATTTTCATTGATATTGCATCAGGTTACTTCTGGAAAAGATTATAGCAGTTTACACGTCTACCAACAGTGTAAGAAACTGGCCCATTCCTTGTAACTGGAATGGGCTGTTACTGCTCTTAAATTTTTTGCCAAGATGATAGGTGAGAAATAGTATTTGATGACTTTAATTTGCCTTTCCCTGACTCATACTAAAGTTCAGCATCTTTTCAAGTGTTTCTTGGGTTGCTGCATTTCTTCTTCAGTGAATGCCTGAAAGTCTTATCTCCCTTAAAAAAACTTACGTTCCTGGGGTGCCTGGGTGGCTCAGAGGTTAAGCCTCTGCCTTCAGCTCAGGACATGATCTCAGGGTCCTGGGATTGAGCCCCGCATCAGGCTCTCTGCTTGGTGGGGAGCCTGCTTCCTCCTCTCTCTCTGCCTGCCTCTCTGCCTACTGGTGATCTCTCTGTCAAATAAATAAATAAAATCTTTTTAAAAAATTAAAAAAAATTAAGGGGCGCCTGGGTGGCTCAGTGGGTTAAAGCCTCTGCCTTCAGCTCAGGTCGTGATCCCAGGGTCCTGGGATCGAGCCCCGCATCCGGCTCTCTGCTCTGTGGGGAGCCTGCTTCCTCCTCTCTCTCTGCCTGCCTCTCTGCCTACTTGGGATCTTTGTCTGTCAAATAAATAAATCTTAAAAAAAAAATTGAAAACAAAAACAAAAACAAACTTATTTTCCTACTTGTCTTTATGAAATATATTTTGTTGGTATCCTTATTTGTTAGGAACTTTAACCCTTTGTCATAGGTGTTATTTTTTCTCCAGTCTATGATTTGTCTTTTGACTTTAACCATAGGTTTTAGAATCAGAAGGATTAGTATTAGGATTTGAATCTGGTTCCATGATTTTCTAGCTGTTTGTGATCCTGGGTTTCTTTGGTCTCTGAGAGCCTTAGTTTCCCCTAAAAATTGAGATAATCGTGTGTACTTTTTTTTTTTTTTAATTAAGTAGGCTCTAAGCCCAATTGGGGCTTGAGCTCATGACCCTGAGATTAAAAGTCTCAGGCTCTACCAACTGAGCCAGCCAGGAGCCCCCATAGTATGTACTTTTTTTTCTTTGAAGATTTCATTTAGATTCAAGTTAAACAACAGTATATACTTTATATATATATATATATTTTAAAAGATTTTATTTATTTATTTGACAGAGATCACAGGCAGAGGCCAAAGGCAGAGGCTTTAACCCACTGAGCCACCCAGGCACCCCAACTATAGTATATATTTTTAAAGGATTGCTGGGATAAAGAAGCTACCATATGTAGAGTGGACAAATACTTCAGTATAACACTTTCCCCTTTTCAGCCCACGTAAGGAAATGGGGCTTGAGTATCTAGGGAGTTAACTGGTATGGAATGAAGGTTCTACTTGTAAGGCTGAATTTTCTTAGAGTATATAGTATATTTTCTATTTTTAAAAAGTCTTCCTCTTGATTTCCTGCATATCTCTGTAATGCTCACAGATAACGGTTAGAAAGAAGTAAATAGGAATGATGGGTTGGTTGTGTTGTTGATGGTAGGGTTCCCAGCAGTCTCGCTTCTTCACCCATTCTTTCCTAGACTCTCTCTCATTTTATAATTAAGAAAAATTCCAGCCTTTCTTAGCTGTTTATCAGAAACCAGGGAAGTGGTTTGGGTTTGGCTGTTCTTGGGCTATAGTTTCTAAATGGGGCAGAGCTCGTCTGGGCCAGTTTTGATCGCAGAGTGAGACAACTCCGAGGGTGAGATGAATCTTTGGGAAGGGAGCTGGGAAACTGCTTGTAAGATGGCCTTTTTCACCTGTAGATTCTTCTTGTAGAAATCTCTTGTCATCCTTTGGCTCATTCATTTCAATTAGGGATGCTATTCCCTGACATCTGGAGTCTTGGTCCTTCTATGAAGAACAGAGAGGTAGTGCACTTTCTCAGGTGTTACAGCGTGGCCATCTCACACCCAGCTCTTAGCCAAGCCACATTGGTCATGTTAGTGTGGATTGGTTTTGCACAAGAGAGATTTTTGTGGGTATGGGCTGGGGCACTAAGAAGTAAGAAGTGAGAAAGAGACTAAAGAATGTTTACCTCTCAGTAGGAAAGACTGGTTAAACCATATTGGGATTTCATCTTCCTTTCCAAAGCACTGACATAGCAAAAATCAGCTGAAAGTAGAAATCCATTATAAAATAATTATATATCTATATAAACCTAAGACATTAGGAAGTGTGAGATCTTCCTTATTCTCTACCTGAGTAGATTTAATAAAATCCAGTGATTTCATATTCTCCCATTCCCACAAATTAAAAAAATGTATAGACCCTTTAAAGAGTCGGAAGGGAATTGAGAAGACCTCTATGCCAAGTGCTTGTTCAGTGCAGAATCTTGAGAACAGCTTTCCTCAAAGATTTTTTTTTATGATTTTATTTATTTATTTGAGAGAGAGAGAGAGCATGAGAGGAGAGAGGTCAGTGGGAGAAGCAGACTCCCTGCCGAGCAGGGAGCCCAATGCAGGGATCGATGCCGGGACTCCAGGATCATGACCTGAGCCGAAGGCAGTCACTTAACCAACTGAGCCACCCAGGTGCCCCCTCAAAGATTTCTATTTCAGCTTTTGACTCAATTGGAAATCTGCTCCCTGTTTCGCCCATTGGGCATCCTTAATTGTTAAGTTCTTTCACTGGACTGAAATTTGCTTCCCTGTAATTTCTTTCTAGATCTGCCATCTCTTGTTACAAAGCACAAAACCCAACAAAAACCCCTTTCTTTTTTTTTTTTTTTAAATTTTTTAAAAAATTTATTTGACAGAGATCATAGGTAAGCAGAGAGGCAGGCAGAGAGAGAGGAGGAAGCAGGCTCCCTACTGAGCAGAGAGCCTGATTCGGGGGCTCGATCCCAGGACCCTGGGACCATGACCTGAGCCGAAGGCAGAGGCTTTAACCCACTGAGCCACCCAGGCACCCCAAAAACCCCTTTCTTGATAAGAACTTGCCCTTCCTCTCCTACCCCTCTAAATCTTCCCTTTTCTGGCTTAAACATTGCCTTGTTTGTGGAAGCGCACTGTAGTTTGGTAGAAAGAGACAGATGGAGAAGTGAGGAGATGGGCTGCTCCCTCCACTTCTTGTGGGACCAGCCTGCCGCTTTACCACTCTGGGCCTCAGTTTTTCCTTCATGATATGAGGAAGCCAGACTTAGATGACCTTTGAGATTGCTTTCCATACTGGATGCTGGGTTCTTAACTTTTCATCTAAGGCTTTTGCTAAATGATTCTGTTTTGTCATCTTCTGTCTGCCCTCTTGTGGACACTGTCCCTGGGAAGAAAATAAAATATTCAGTTGCTTGAGAAACCATATAATGGCCCCCACCACCCTCCACCCACACAAAAAAATTCACCTACATTAAACTGTTTTTGTGTTCCCATGTAGTCTTCACTCATAAATGTACATAATTAATTTTTATATGATTGAATCATATCAAGGACACAATTTGGTACGGCTTTCCCCCTCACTGAATCATATGCATTTTGACATATATATGTGTGTATATATATATATATTACTATGAAGACGTACATGTATTTAAGAGATGTAATTCACGTACCATAAAATTCATCCTTTTTTTTGTATTGTGTTAGGTTAGTCACTATACAGTACATCATTAGTTTTTGATGTAGTGTTCCCTGATTCATTGTTGGCAAAAATTCATCCTTTTAATGTATACAGTTTAGTGGTTTTTAGTATATTCAAAAGGTTGTGCAACCATCACCACTACCTAATTCCAGACGTTTTTTGCCTCCCTCAAAACAAATGTCGTACCCATTAGTGATCACACTCTGTTCTCCCCTCCCCCAGCCGCTAGCAACCACTAATACTTTCTGTCTCTACAGATTTGCCTATCCTGGACACATTAAACAAATAGAATCACACAATGTCTCCTTTTGTGTTAGGCTTTTTTTTCACTTAGCCTAGTGTTTTCAAGATTCATCCATGTTGTAGCATGCATTAGCATTCTATGTTTCTTGTTTTATTTTTTTTAAATAACTTATCATTATATTTTAATGCTGCATAATATTCCCTTTTGGGGAGACATTTAGGCTATATATATATATGTACATATATATATTTGTTGTTATAAAGAATGCTGCATCGATATCTTCATGTTTCTAATTCATCTATTCTCTTGAATTTTTTCAGAATAAATTCCCATGGGTGGGATTATTGGGTCAAAGGGTATGAACATTTTTATGGCTCTTGTCAATATTGCTCTTAAATTGTGCCCAGAACTAAATGCAATTCTCAGATGTGTTCAGACAGAACGGGGTACTGTGGGGCTATTAAGTTCTCAAGGTCTGGACAATATATCATCCTTTAAATCAAGCAGTCTAAGAATTTACTAGCTTTTTTTTGGTTGCTCATTGAGCTTATAGCCAACTAAGGCCCTTAGATCTTTTCCTAGGCACTGTGTCTTAAAGCTACGCTTGCATCTACTCTAGGACCCAGGCGGCTTTCCAGGACTCCCTGACTTGAATTTAGTATGTCTTTGTTTTCTCTTGTTATGTGGTCCAAACAAGAAGCGGGAGCTTTGGGTTTATTGCAGTTTTAGCTAAGAACTGCAGATGGCGCCATAAGGCTATCGCAAAGGTCAAATAGGTCCCTTTCCTTTTTGTAAGGATCTGGTGATGGTACCTCTTTAGCAGGTTCATTACCATAATTCAGTCCTCCCCTTTTGTTGGGAAGGAAAGAACAGCTGTGAAGTTGGATTTGGGTGTTATTCAGGGCAAGCTCCAAAGGAAGCATGTTTCCTAAATGTCATTTGATCTCCTGGGGGATTCTGGGGCAGTCTGTCTCATGTGAGAGGTTTGCTTGAACACACTGTAATGCCACAGAGTTTTTGGCTTTTGAAGTATACATCCCAAGAAGCTGATTTTGTTGGTTTCTCTTTGTGTTCCTTGCCATCTTTCTCTTGGTCACTGTAAAAGATTGAAACATGTTCAACTGCCTGGTTTTGTTCATTTGTTTTGTGAAGGTGGGTTTTGAACCACAACAGTAAAAAAATTTCATAGGGTCCTGCTGAAAGGGATTTCATTTCAGTAATTTGTTGCTCCCCTTATTTTCATTTTCCTTTCCTTGCCAATTCTTTTCTTTCTCCTCACTTCTCATCCGCCCTTTCCATAGCCCATATTTGCTTATTTGCAAACCATTTTAACTATTTCTTTAAAAGATTTTATTTATTTATTCAACAGAGAGAGAGATCACAAGTAAGCAAAGAGGCAGGCAGAGAAAGAGGGAAGCAGGCTCCCTGCTGAGGAGACAGCAGGACCCTGAGACCATACAGAACCTGAGCCACCCAGGTGCCCCTATTTTAACTATTATAACTCTTAGTGTCACCTTTGATTTTTCTGGATTTAAACCTCACTGACAAGTTTCAACAGTGCTCTGTGTGGGAAAGTTGGAAGGGAATCATTTTAAATCCATTCTGTGCCCAACTGTAGTCCCTTTTCTGGGCTGGGAAAGGTTTTGGGGAACATTGTCATCTGGGTGGTGACTGAGTTAGCACAAGAGCCTGGCTAGCAAGCACCACCTGAAGGGACACTTTTCCTAGCACCAATAAGTCAGGCACCTTTCAGATGAATTAGTGTAAAGAAAGGAATGGGAAGGGGGCGCCTGGGTGGCTCAGTGGTTTAAAGCCTCTGCCTTCGGCTCAGGTCATGATCCCAGGGGCTCTCTGCTCAGCAAAGAGCCTGCTTTCCTTCCTCTCTGTCTGCCTGCCTCTCTCCCTAGTTGTAATCTCTGTCTGTCAAATAAATAAATAAAATCTTAAAAAAAAAAAAAAAAGAAAGGAATGGGAAGGATATGGAGGAAATAAATGTCTTCTATTGATATGTTTCCAAGGCACAGATCTGAGGGCCAGTGAGGCTCATTGTTACTCTTTTACCTCTCCCTCTATACCCATAACCACCAGTTTGGACTTGGCTTCTCTTGATACTTTCTCCTTTTCACTCATGGGGCCCATAGCAGAGAGCGTAAATTTACTGCTTTTCTGCATAATTTGGATAGGGAAGCAAATAGCTGCTATTTCTGGCCACATGGTACCATATTATTCATATTCAATGACTGGGAATTCACTGCCTCTCAGCAGTTTACTTTTCTTGCATAGCTAAGAGACTGATCATTTTAGACATACCTCCTTTCCAACTCTAATTCTTTTCCATCAGTGCATTCCTTTTCTCATGTTCATGCCTTTGGTAATGTCACTCTTCTTTCCTGCAATTTTTTTTCCCCTCTCTGCTAATCCAAATCTTTACACTACTTTTACATCCAGCTTAAGGTTTATCCCTAAACGATGCCTTCACTGATTAATTCCATCTCCAGTAATCTTTCCCCCTTGAGTTCCTTCAACATTCTTGTCTAGTTTGGGTCGTTCTATCAAGCATTTTCTTACATGTTGCCATATAATCATTCTCTGTCTCCTGCTTGTAAGTCTTGTCTCCTTAACCAAAACAAAGCCCCTTGAGGGCAGGGGCTGTCTTCTCTCCATGCAAATAACAGGACATTTAATAGTGCAAACAACAGAACGTGTTATTTAACAATTTAAAGCCTTCACTTTCTCATTTGTTCCTGGGGATAATGATGCCTACATCACAGGGATGTTGAGACAATCAAGTGAGACAATGTGTTGAGAACGTTTTATGAACCATAAAATATTTTACAGAGGGTAGGCATTATTAATTTTTTAAAAAAGATTTTATTTATTTATTTGACAGAGAGAGAGAGAGATCACAAGCAGGCAGAGAGGCAGGCAGAGAGAGGGGGGAAGCAGGCTCCCCGCAGAACAGAGAGCCAGATTCGGGGCTCAATCCCGGGACCCTGACATCATGACCCGAGCTGAAGGCAGACGCTTAACCCACTGAGCCACCCAGGTGCCCGGCATTATCAATTTTTTAAAAAAAGATTTTATTTATTTGAGAGAGAGAATGAGAGGGAGAAAGTGTGAACACACAAACAGGGAAAGGGGCAGAGAGAGAGGGAGAAGCAGGCCCCCCACTGAGTGGGGAGCCCAATGCAGGCTTGGCCCCAAGGTCTTGGAATCATGACCTGAGGTGAAGGCAGACGTTTAATCCACTGAGCCTTATTTATTTAGTTGACAGACAGAGATCACAAGCAGGCAGAGAGGCAGGCAGAGAGAGAGGAGGAACCAGGCTCCCTGCTGAGCAGAGAGCCCAACATGGGGCTCGATCCCAGAACCCTGGGATCAGGACCTGAGCTGAAGGCAGAGGCTTAACCCACTGAGCCACCCAGGCACCCCCCCCCTTTTTTTTTTAAGATTTTATTTATTTAGCAGCATTATCAATTTTCAAAACAATGACGAAAGACTGTGTAAATGAAAGGGCATGGTAAAATTCCACGAATGAACTTACAGTAAATCAGTATTGGGTTATGGGTCTAACACATAGACACAAAGTGACTAAAGATCAAGTTCAGGGCCCCTGGCTTAGTTGGTAATCCATGGGATGCTTGATCTCAGGATTGTAAATTCTAGTCCTGTTGGATGGAGAGATTACTTTAAAAATAGTCTTTTGGGCACCTTGGTGGCTCAGTCAGTTGGGCAACTGACTCTTGATTTCAGCTCAGGTCATGCTCTCAGGGTCATGGGATCGAGCCCCGTGTGGGGCTCTGGATTCAGTGTGGAGTCTGCTTGGGATTCTCTCTCTGCCCCTCCCCCTGCTTGCTCACTTTCTCTCTCTCAAAATAAGTAAGTAAATAAAATCTTAAAAATATAAAATCTTCACTTTTATTTTTTAAACATGTATTTATTATTTATTTTTGAAAAAGATTTTATTTATTTATTTGAGAGGGAGAGAGAGAGCACGGGGGAGAGTGAGAGGGAGAAGCAGACTCCCTGCTGAGCAGAGAGCCTGATGAGGGGTTGAATCCTAGGACTCTGAGATCATGACCTGAGCTGAAGGCAGGTGCCTAACTGACTGAGCCATCCAGTCTCCCTGATTTATTTATTATTTTGGAGAGAGAGAGAAAGAGAGCGAGGTGGTGGGGCGGGGAGGGACAGGGGGAAAGGCAGAGAGAGAATCTCAAGCAGATTCCCCACTCAGTGCAGTGAGTGACACAGGGCTCCATCTTGAGGCCTTGGGATCCTGGCCTGAGCTGAAATCAAGAGCTGGATGCCCAACTGACTGAACTGCTAAGGTGCCCCATCTTTTTTAAAAAAATTATTTGACAGAGAGACAGAGAGATCACAAGTAGGCAGAAAGAGGAGGAAGCAGGCTCCCCGCCGAGCAGAGAGCCGGATGCAGGACTCGATCCCAGGACCATGAGATCATGACCTGAGCTGAAGGCAGAGGCTCAACTCACTGAGCCACCCAGGTGTCCCTTTTTTAAAAAAAATAAAATATATTTTTTAAAATGTCAAATTCAAGTTTTTAACGTACTTATAAGGCACTTTTGCTGAACTGAGTGTTTCAAATATGAGTTTTTGTTTTAACATTGCCACTAATTTTGTGATATCACAATTCAACCTTTGATAATTTAAGACCAGACCTAGCCATAAACATCTGATACACAGCTAAATTTGTCTATGTTACTCATGTCTTTGGACCTCCGTTTTGTTATTTCTAAAATGAGAAATGCTAGCCTAATCAAACCCCTTTAATTTATTTTTTTCTAAGATTTTATTTATTTATTTGACAGAGAGTGAGAGAGCATAAGCAGGGGGAGAGGGAGAGGAAGAAGCAGGCTCCCTGCTGAGCACTGAGCACTGAGCCCGAGCGGGGCTCCATCCCAGGACCCTGAGATCATGACCTGAACTGAAGGCAGCTGCTTAACCAACTGAGCCACCCAGGTGCCCCTTAACAGAACTTTAGAAAATGAGTGCTCAAAGAAACATGAACCCCATACCGAAGTCTCTTAGGAAGAAAATGTTTCCTTGGGCGAAAGCTGTATACTATATAGGGCATCCGTTTAATTATTAACAAAGCACATTACAATGTTAAATGCTCTGGGAAGTAAAGAAACCAGTTTCACTTTATTTTACCCAGTGTTTCCCAAATATATTTGGAACTGGGATAGTTATTTCAGATCTGTTTAGCTTTCCATGAAACTAATTTTTTAAGACACACAGTTTGGACTGCCCAAGTGAATATTCTTAGGTATTAGAAGTGGGGCAATCAGAGGGACAAGTACACCCCTATGAGATGTCCTTTGGTGGTCTTCGTGCCTATTGTGGTTTAGAGCTTCCGATTTGGCCAATAGACTTCTAAAAGATCATGTTTCTTAATATGGTCATTAGTTATCATCTTCAAGATAATGAGTAAAATTTTCGTGTCTCTCAGTCTAAATTCAGCCTTTTTTTCCTAATAAAAATAGAGAATCTGGCAATCAATCACTTCAGATCCAAAAATTCAACTCAAACAAAAATATGAGAAAAATGCCCCTCTCCGGGATCTATTTCAAACATATCAAATTAGGTCTTATTAATATTTGCAAAATATATCTGCCAAGGTGAAAATTATGTCATGATTTATCTTTACTTCTAATTTTGCCATGAAGTCATTAGGTAACCTGGGATAAATTGATTCTCTTAAGGCTGAACTGAGACACAGGGGTGTTACTTCAAAATGATCTTTTGTAATCCTTAGCAGTTACTTTAATCTTTTCAGAAATGTGGTTGTTTTTTTCATTTTCTTCAAAGTATGTAACAAGTATTATATGTTGAATTTATTACAGCATTTCTTGTCCTCCAGTATATTAGTAGATAGACTTTAAATAATTTGCAATCATTTCAAAGCAGGCAATTATCACTTTGTTTTATTGTGAAGTACGGCATACAAAATGGAAAATGTATATGTAAAGAACAATGATAAAATTAATCTTTATAACGCAGGTCCAAAAGATATTTTTGAAGCATTTATTCAGTGCCTTTGGAGAGAGAGAGTATGGCATGGAGAATGGGTGAAGGCGGTCCATGAGTTGCAGGATCGCTCTTGCAAACCTCCCTTAGCAAGTCATGTGTGTGACCCACCCTCCTTCTTGAAGGACCTTTATTTTTTGAGTAAAATTATTTTTTGCAGAGGAATTTGTCCCAAATGAAAGAACAGAACAAGGCTATGGCTTGGAAAACCAAACAAACGCACAAAATTCTTTTTTGAAAGCACCTACTGCCTCCCCAGGGACTTAGCAAAATATTGCTTTCAATCACATTCAGAACTCTCCCTTAGAGACTTGTTAAATAGGATATTTTCCATAGTGTTAGATTTCCAGTGATGTTTTGACAGCTCTCATAGATTGGGCCTAGGTATGCTCCTTAATTCACCTCCCTTCTACATACATATCTACATATGGGATATCCACATATAAAAACTGTCTCCCATTAGACCACTGGCTCTCTTAGGAAAGGCATCGAATGAATGTCTTTCCCAACACTGTAAGATTTCCAAGAATAGACTTTATTTTCCTCCCAAAGAAAGTATATTGGTTTTGCAGCACCAACAGGCCCTATACTGAAGGTGTTTCCCAAAAAACTTTTGGTAGGTGAAATCTGTCATTATGGAAAAGATCTTAAATCCTATTGGTTCAGGTCCCATTCTTCAGCATGAAGTTCCCCATTAACCAGGACCATATCATTCCATTTCTATTCTGCATGGGAAGAAAGGGAAATTGTGGAAGAATTAGTCATTCATTCCTGTGTTCCTACACCACTTTGCGCTTTTCTGTTTCAACACTTATTACGTGCTATTTTAGTTAATTATTTAATAGCTTCTATCCTACTTTACAATTGGATACTCTCCTTGGGGATAATGTTTTATTCAAATTATTTGTAAGTGACCCAAAACCTAGAACAATGCCTACCACTCATTGGGTACTTATGAATCTAGCGAATGAAAAGAGCACAGATATTTGGAGAGTTTGCTTCTATTTGAATCTTCGAGAAAATATTCAATAGTAAGTACGCATCTGAATCTTTAAGATTCAAAAGTAAGCAACATATGGCATAATGTTCTAACTAGCTGGTTGACCTTGTCTTTTGTTTCTTTAGATCTGTAAATGATATGGTTGGATTAGATCAGGCATTATTAGCCAGGGGTCATTGGGCTCCAGGGTATTTTTGACTGTCCAGCCTCATGCAAAGTTAAACACAAAGGACCAGATAACTTCAGAGAGATCTTACTCCATTACAGGAACTGGGACTTCAACAGCGAAAGCGTGAACAAGCTTGTGCCTATGGTGTCTAGCTGTATACACTCATGTACACTTACAGGCTTGTCGCTGATAACTGTCCAGAGCCCTTTATGCTTTGGCCTCAAAAGCTAAGAACACGGGTTAGATTCTGACGAATCTTTTCTTTGTTAACTATCTAAATCCCCAGCCTCTGGCCCCTCCTAATTGATTACGGGTCAGCTGACGGTGGGGTGAGTACTTCACACAAGCCCAGCACTGGCCCGAAAGATGCGCCAATACTAGAGATGGTTCTGGTCCTGGGGTGGTTGGGAATCTGATCACGAAGCCAGAAGAGTATTTAACTGAAGGATTCATGGACCGCCCAATTGCCCACAACCGCATGGAGGGATGCAGACAGCTGAGCAGACCAGAAAACCGACTCAGAAATGGGCTTGGGCAGTGTGTCCCGCGGACGAGTTAGAGAACCCTCAAGTGGTCCAAAGGTTGTCCTGTCCCCAACCCCGCACCGGCCTCTACGGACTCCCAGATTGATGAGCGGTCGCGAAGTCCGGACGTCCGGGAGCTTCCGAAATGGCCTTCTGGAGTCAAACTTGGGTCGGGGAAGAGGGAAAGGAGAAAGTGCTGGTAAGTCCTCGGGGCTCAGTCTTGAGCCGCGAACGGCAAGGCCTCTCGAGACAGCCAGTCCTTCCTGGGACCTAGAGATCAAAGCCCCTCGCGACGTTCCCCTCGAGGCGTCCACCTTCGGCAATCTCCGGGGGGCTTTCGGCTCTTTCCGGCAGTTCCAGCTAGGGCCCTCCGCTCTCCGAGCGCGCAGTTCCCTCCTCCCGACGCCGCTCCGCTCTTCCTGGGCCTGGGCTGTTGTGCACGTGGGCACGAGCTCTGGTCCCACCCGTCCCCACTCCCATCTAGTTTGTTCCCGACCCCACTCCTCCAATCCCTACTCTTCCTCGTTATTCCCAATTCCCGGCGACGCCCGAGCTCCCTGAACTCAGGCGCGCAAGCCGGCGGGCGGTGCGAGGCGCGAGGGACAGGGTCACGAGAGGAGCGGTAACCCGACGGACTAGAGCCCGCCTCCCGCCCCGCGCCTCTCCACTCGCAGATCCCCGGCGCGCGGACCGCCTCGCGCCCCGGCCTTCGCGCGCCGGTTGGCTGCAACGGCCTCGAGCTCGGCGCGCCGGGTTCGCGCCGGCGCGAGCACGCGCCCTGTGCGCTGGCTGGCCGGCGCGCACGCGCCCGAGTGGGCTCCGGGGTGGGGCGAACAGCGCGAGCCCCGGCGAGGTCGGTGTGGATCCGCTGGCATTCCGGCCCCCAGCCGCTGCAGCGATCCCCAGCCCGCCGCCCGGCCGAAGCGGGGAAAGGGGCGGTGGGGGCGGGGCGGCGTCCGGCTCTGGGAGAGCTGGGGGAGGAGCGCGGCGGCGACGGCGGCCGCTCTAGAAGAGGAGGAGAAGGAGGCGGAGGAGCTCCTTTCCTCTTCTCAAACCCTGGAGCGTCCGGGACGCAGAGCCCGGAACTGGGGGACGCGGCGACTGCGGGGGCGCCGGCTAGGTGAGGCTGATGGTACTGGGTGGAGGGGTTGGTGGGGGATAAGAGGGGCACAGAGGTGCAGGAGAGCGGGGTTGAGGGAGGGCACGGGGGAGGGGGTAGTTGTTGGGGGTTGGGGTGTGGAGAGGAGGGGGACTTGAGCCTTCTGGGACCTGAAGTACCCAGATGGTGAAAGGCTTCTGGGGTCAGTGGGGCGGACTGAAGCACACGGGTCCGAGTTGGGGGGTTTCCAGAGGCAGGCCGGGCAAACAATGGAGTAAGGGGGGACTCTGGTGTGAGCGTGTGTGGGGTATTGGATTCTGAGAAACAACGAGATCGAAAAGAATGAAAGAATGGGTCATTTGGGATGAGAAGTACAATGAATTGGGAATGCAGTGGGGATGCGTAAGGTCATCTGCGTGGGTGTCCGAGGTCCTTAGGATTTGGGGGGCAAAGTGGGATTTGAAAAAAAGAGAAAGGCATTTTTGGAATGGGGGGAGGACGGAAAAGAAAATAAGGTAAAGAAAGGGTAGCAGAGAAATAAAATAGATGTGGTTTGGTCTTAAAGCGGAAGGGTAGATCTTGTTTGAGAGTACAAGGTAGGTGGACTACAGTGGCATCTTCTAATTTATCCAGGATGATTGGGTTCTTTTGGAAGGTGGATCTTTCTCAGGCTGGTCCCTCTGCTGAGCAGTACAAGCTGTTCTTTTAATAATTCGGTTATCATTTATAGTCCGTTTCATTGATGAAGCATGCCTGTAGTATTTATTTCTCCTGTGTTCATTAGGTTACTGTATGTAATATACCTGTGGTTAATGAAGCAGGGGAGAGCATATCACCAACAGGAGTCATCTTGCTTTGAGTTAGGTCAGTGATAATGCAAAGTTCAGGGTGTTTGGGGGGAGAACCAAGAGTTTATTTTCATGTAGACTAAAAGGTGATGAATAGCCTTGATAAAATCGAAGTTATCTATACTTTGTTAGAATTGCAGTTTCTCACTGAGAAATGTTCATGTACCATCTGCTACTGATTTTATGCTCCTGGGAGAGTTTGGGTTCTGCCTCAAGAAATTCTTGATGCTGATAGCAGATTATCAGGCTGCCTTATACTTTCCAGTTTGAATAAAGGTGACTTGAAAATACGGTGGGAAAGTATTTCCGGGGTTATGATTTTTGCATTGATCTCCTTGATACTCGGATTTCCAGACCAAATATTGAGTGGTACTAGATATAAGATTGCTGATTTTGAAATTGTAGTTACCATTAAGTGTTCATAAATAGTCAGTGTTAATCTTTTTATTTGTTGGATATGAAGTTTTGCTGACTCACCTAAGATTTCTGGGAATTTATCCATTTATATTTCTGGGTAGGTCTTGGATGGTAGTATTAGACTACTTTATAAAGATCCAGAAGTAATGATCTAAATTGTCACTTTTCTGATATCTTACAAAAACTGAACAAAGCAAGTAATGTCTTCACTAGTGATAATGTGGCTCTTTATTGACCTCTTACAGTGGACTAGGCAAGGAGCTAAGTTTGTTTTGCATGCATTATCTCATTTAACTTAATCCTCACAGTTATCTCCTATTTTATAATGAAGAGGCTAAATAATTTACTAGGGTCACAGAGCTGGTAAATAAAGCCACACTCAGACCCAGCTCTGTTGGATGCCTTCTTTAAATCTTCACTGCCTGATTGTTCTAACTGCCATATCCTTCCTCCTAATCTTCTTTGTAGTATAATCATCATGAATTGGTTGAAACTTAGGTCTGATATTGATTTATTTTATTTATTTATTTTAAAGATTTAATTTATTTGAGGTGGGGGGAGAGGGAGCATGACTAGGTGGAGGGGCAGAGGGAGAAGCAGGCTCCCTGCTGTGCGGGGGATTCCAGACTGGTTGGGGCTGGATCCCAGGACCCTGGGATCAGGACCTGAGCTGAAGGCAGACGCTTCACCCACTGAGCCACCCAGGCACCCTGATAATAGTAATTTAGTTGAATATTGGGTTAGTGGGGGTACTTCTGTAGAGTTTATAAATGTTTATTGCTCCTGGGGATTTAACAAATCTTCTGGGGTCCACATAATAGAGCTGATCTTGTTAAACGGTTTGTTTGATCTGTGAACACACTCTGTGTTTAGTCTAGTGTACTGCCGAGTACTGTACCTAGGTGGCGCTCTTCCTTGTAGAAGTCAAGGCAGCCAGTTGTGGAGTCAGAACCAATTAACGCTGGAAAACAATCGAAAACTGCTGAGAGCTCAAGTGCCCTCCCAAACACCTGTTGAGTCCACAGTTGGTACGGGCATTATCTCTAAATATAGACAGGATCCTCTTAGAAACCGGGAGTGAAACAAGTAGAACTGAGAGAAACAGCTGGGGCCTGAGGAAGGAGCCATAGGTGGCTGGCCAAAACATCAGCATAGCCCTGAGGGGTTGATCCAGGAGTGCAGAGGGCCTCAGATACTAGTGCCTGGCAGGAGGGGAGGGAATATTTATATATTATATAAATAAATATATATATTTATATATATAAATATATATTTATATTTTATATAAATATAAAATTTATTTTATATTTATATAAAAAATATTTTTATTATTATCAAATAAATATTTATTTGAGCATTTATGTATTCTAGGCACTGAACTCAGTGTTTTATACGTATCACTTCATAAGATCTTCAAACAACCCTTACAAGGTAGATGTAAGCATTATCCCTATATTTCAGATGAAGCTCAGAAAGGTTAGGTAACATGTACAGATCACTTAGAGCCGTGAAGGAAGTTTGTATGTATTATTATTATTATTGCTTGCAGTTTCCCATTGCAGAGCTACAATATTAAACTTGGGAAGTTTAAGTCACTCTTAGGATCCACTCTGCTTCTTGTTAGAAGTACAACTGATTATTTCAGTCTTGTTATTTCCATTGGCAACTGGAAGGAAGAGCTTGGTTTTCTCTGATTTAATTGTTGGGAAGGGGAGCCCATTCATTATTTAGTAAATAATCTGTAGAATATAATTAATCTTCTTCAGTTGCTTGGTGTAAATCTGTAGCAACATGAAAATGGCATGTCCATCCCTCCTATTCTGAGGTCTTGATCTTCAGGTAAGTCATCTAGGCTCTGGAGGATGACAGTGAAGCATGTCTGTTACAGACTCTTACCACTTTTCTTGATATATTTTTGCCACAAAGGTTTGGCCATCATTCTTGCTCGGTTATTTTTAAAAAGTTTTGGTAAAATATAGATAATGTAAGATTTACCATTTAAACCATTAAGTACGGTGGTGTTAAATACATTAACATTGTTATGTGGCTGTTACCACCATCCATCTCCAGAACATTGTAGTCTTCCCAAACTGAAACTATCAAACAATAACTCCCCATATCTCTCTTCCCTCAGCCGTTCCCCTTTCTGTGTTTATGAATATGACTAGGGATTGCATGTAAGTAGAATAATAGTATTTGGCTGCTGTGTCTGGCTTATTTCACTTAGCATGATGTCTTCAAGGTTCATCAATATTTTCGTTTGTGTCAGAATGTCATGCCTTTTTTTTAAGGACTGCATAATATTCCGTTGTAAGTTTGTACCACATTTTGTGTATCTGTTTAGACATGTGGGTCATTTCCATCTTTTGGCTGTTGTGAATAATGCTGCTGGGAACGTTGATGTACACATATCTTTTGAGTCCTTGCTTTCAGTTACTTTGGATATATACTGAGAAGTGGGATTTCTGGATCATATGGTAATTCTGTTCAATTTTTTGAGGAACTGTTGTTACTTTTAAAGACTTATTTATTTATTTTAGAGAGAGAGAGACAGAATGATCTTAAGTGGGGCGAGGGACAGAGGGAGAGACTCTTCAAGCAGACATCTGCAGAGTATGGAGCCTGACTCAGGGCTCCCTCTCACAACCCTGAGATCATGACCTGAGCCCAAACACTTAACCAAACACTTAAAGAGCCAGACACTTAACCAACTGAGCCACCCAGGCACATCCTGTGAAGGATTGTTGTTACTTTTTTTTTTTTTTGAAGATTTTATTTATTTATTTGACAGAGAGAGGGAGAGAGATATCACAAGTAGGCAGGCAGAGAGAGAAGGGGAAGCAGGCTCCCTGCTGAGAAGAGAGCCCAATGCAGGGCTCGATCCCAGGACCCTGAGATCATGACCTGAGCCGAAGGCAGAGGCTTAACCCACTGAGCCACCCAGGCGTCCCTGTTGTTAACTTTTAAATGGTGGTTTTATTTGTGTTCACCTTAAGGTAGTACTGGTCTTATGTTTGAGGAATGATGTTTCCTCTACTGACTTTCTGTACTTCTCATAGGACACTTGTACTGGAAGTGATTCAAAAGGAAATGATTTACCTAGTTTTCACAGCTCTCTCTTAGCTTCTGCCTGTTTATATTTATGTATCATGACATCTGGCAAGCACATTAAAATACATTTCAACTTAGCAATAAAGTACTTTTGAAAATCTTTCAGACAGCTCAGCTGATGAAGAAAATGGGAGTATCTGTTCTGAAGTGTGAAATATATCCAATGTGGAAGGAACCATTTGTTATATATAGATGTTTCTAGTCATACCTGTAAAGGTGGATAATCACCTTAAAAACATTATCTGTATGTGCATTTGAAGAATGTGTCAGTACTGTAGAGCATTTTCAGTTCACTTTGTTGCCTTTGAAATCCAGGGTACTTTTTTCATTTAAAAATATTTTACATGTATGAGCTGCTAGTTACTGCTTATCTTGCGGATCCTTTCATTTACTGGAAGAAGTTTGAGTGCCTGCTATGTGCTTTACATATTTTAAGAAGGTAGCTGTAATGCAGGAAGTAAAATTATCTCAGGTCATTATTTGACTCCATTTTTCCCTCTATTTGTGTGTGTATATATGTGTTTATTTGTACACACACACACACACACACACACGGATGAGTTCTATAGTACCAAGTAAAGTAGATTGCTGTAGCTGCATACTGACAGTGGACTGTCTCTTAAGGGTAGATCTAACCTCCCAATTCTTTTTTTTTTTTTTTTTTTTATGTCACAAAGAGGTTAATTATCTCTGCGTCTTGCTTCTTGAGATTATTGTGTTACAAAGGGACTTTTGGTTCACATGCCATTTTCTGGAAACTTCATAATTTTTTTTTTGTGTGTGATTTTTATTCATTTATTTGACAGACAGAGATCACAAGTAGGCTGGGAGGCAGGCAGAGAGAGAGAGAGGAGGAAGCAGGCTCCCTGCTGAGCAGAGAGCCTGATGTGGGGCTTGATCCCAGGACCCTGGGATCATGACCTGAGCCAAAGGCAGAGGCTTTAACCCACTGAGCCACCCAGGCACCCCTGGAAGCTTCATAAAAGAGTTAGCCCACACTTACCTTGGAGGGATTTGTTGGTTCTGAAATACGGATGACCCTTGAACAATGTGGGAGTTAGGGGCACTGATCCCTGTGCAGTGAAAAATTTGTGTATAACTTTGGACTTTCCAAATACTTAACTGCGTGTTGTATATTGTATTCTTACAATAAAGTATCTGGAGAAAAGAAAATATTAAAAAGGCTGTAAGGACAAAGAAATATGTTTACAGTACTGTATTTATTGAAAAAAAATCCATGTATAAGTGGACACATGGTGTTCAAACCCATGTTGTTCAAGGGTCATTGTATTTTTTTTTTAAAGATTGTATTTATTTATTTGACAGAGAGCGAGATTACAAGTAGGTAGGGAGGCAGGTGGGGGGGCGATGGTCAGGGGAAGCAGGCTCCCCGCCAAGCAGAGAGCCCGATGTGGGGCTCGATCCTAGGACCCTGAGACCATGACCTGAGCCCAAGGCAGAGGCTTAACCCACTGTGCCACCTGGGCACTCAGGGTCATTGTATTTCTAAAGATGTAAAGTTTGTAAACACTTTATGTTTCAGTTACTGGATATTAAGGATTGGTCAGAGGCCAGCATTTTGCTCTGGGTGTTCAAATCTATCATAGTGGTCTTTCAGGGCGGAGGGGTTGCGTGAAATATACATCCTCTTCTACACAGATTCTGCAGGGTTTGAGGAGATAGCCATTAGCGTAAAGGCACTTCTGCAGTCGTTGCCCTGTGACTAATTTGTGGTTAGGGCTTACGTAGTGATTTGTGCTAGTTCAAACCCTAAATAACAACATTGGATTACTGGTAAGAAGGAGGATTTCTTTATATTACATAATTAGCAATATAACATGATTACTAGTTGTGGAGTGTGTGTGTTCTTCTTTAAAATTGGCTAAAGGATATTGGGCCTGAGGAAAAGATTTGTGATGAGGCCATTATATGATTTAGGTGAGTCACGATAGGTAAGTGAAGATGCTGTCAATGCTGTTACTTCCCACTGACCTTAGAAAGGACTGGAAACACTAATGTGTGCAACTTGCAATCTTTCTTCTCGTGAATACACATGGTATGTCCAGTAGTAAACTATTTGCTGCTGTTTTAAGGCTACCATCAGTAGTAGAGCAATATTTGTCTTTAAATTATCCTTTTGCAGGGGTGCCTGGGTGACTCAGTTGTTTAAGCGTCTGCCATTGGTTCAGGTCATAATCTCAGGATCCTGGGATCGGGCTCCCGAGCAGGGAGTCTTCTCCTTCTGCTCCTCTTTCCCCCCCACTCGTGCTCTCTTGCTTTCTCTCTCTCTCTCTCAAATAAATAAATAAATCTTAAAAAAAAAAAAAACTTATTCACTTGGTCTCTGATACCTGTCACCATGGTCAGCTCACGGCTGGCTCTTCCTGGTTATCTTCTGTTGACATTGATTTGAGATGTGCATTCGTTTGTAGTGGCAGTGACTCTTCTGCTTACTTTGTTTGGTCATCCTCTCAGTTTTTATAGTAAATTGCCTTCATTGCCTACCTGCATATCCTGCACAAGTCTTCAGCATAAGGATCTCATCATGAGAAGCTCTCTCGTATTTGATGAAAGCAGTGAAATGCGTCTATAACTAAGACAGAATTACAGGAAGCTAAAGTATATTGTACCTGAATGCCAAGGGATACAGAACCACCACAGACTAAATCAGCTATAGTTTAGATGCAAGCTTGGTATTGTGTTTTATCTTACTGGTCAGTACACACTAGGTTTCTTGAGATGGTTATCGTATTCCTTGTTGGCAACGCTTTAAACAAGGCTTAATTGAGTAATCTTTTTCATCTCTGTCACTATGCAAATGTTGTATTTTATGTTGTCTTTTTGAAAGTTGATATTTGGGGCACCTGGGTGGCTTAGTCGGTTAAGCGTCTTGATTTTGGCTTGGGTCATGATTTCAGGGTCGTGAGATCAAGCCCCATGTCGGGGCTCCGCACTGAGCATGGAGCCTGCTTGGGATTCTCTCCCCTTTTACCTCTGCACGCTCCCCCACCCCTTCTCCTTCCTTACCCGCTCTCATGCATGTTCTCTCTCTCTAAAAAAATATAATAAAAGAAATAAAATCAATATTTGACATTTGTTATTTGTCTGCCTGCCGATATGTAATGTTATTATGATCCTTTAAGTTAGACTACAAGGTATTATTATTTCATGTTCTTGTAATTTGGGAGCATAGGAAATAGTGCAATGACAGTGATTACCAAATTTGTTTAGGCATCTAACCTGAAGAAGTAGAAAAAGCTCCTGAAAATGGAGGGATATTTCGTACTTCCATCCTGATTACTTGTTACCTGAAATCTTAATATTTAAGTAAGATTAGAATTATATTCAATTTTTACATGATTACATTTTTGATTGGACAGTAAAGCTGAGAACACCTGATCCTTTCACATTTTACTGGCTAATTATTTCCATTGTGAAATAGCCCTTAAGCATATTATTAAACTTTTTGGCAGCTGAACTTTTTGATGTCTGAAATGTGGCTCTACTGGATAGTGTTGGTTATGATCAGGCTAATACTGATAATTATAATATTTTAATGTTATTTTTCTTCTAATTTCTTATTAAAATAGGGAAGCTATATAACATGTTTGTTAAGAGTATAAATCTGTCTTGTCATATAGAAGTTGCTAATTTGTTGGATTAATGATAGCTGAGCATAAAATTAATTGTTGGAGAGAGGGGCTATACTCTGTCAACATCAAAAAAAAAAAAAACGATCACAAATCTGGCACACAGATCCGGCTTTGAATCTCTGTTCCTCTACCCTCTGGGGACTTGGTTGTCTTCTAATTTCTCTGAGCCTGTGTTTCTGAATTTATAAAATTGGAGCAGTAGTAATCCCATGACAACCAAGTTGTCATGACTGTTGATTATTTTTATGTGAAATTCACATAACATAAAATTAACCCTTTAAAATATACATTTCAGTGGTATTTAGTATATCAACAGTGTTGTACAGCCATCACTATCTAGTTCCAGAACTTTTGCCTCACCCCCAAAGGAGACCTCATACCCACTGAGCAGTTACTCTTCATTCTCCTCTTGCCATATTTCTTGGTAACCACCAGTGTGCTTTTTGTTTCTGTGAATTTACCTATTCTGGCTATTTCAAATAAATGGAATTCTGTAACATGTGATCTTCTGTGTTTGGCATCTTTCACTTGGCATAATGTTTTTGAGGTTCGTCCATGTAGCATGTGCCAGAATCTCTTCCTTTTTATAGCTAAATACAGTTACCTTGTATGGATATATCATTTTGTTTATGCTTTTTTAAAAAAATTTTATTTATTTATTTGACAGAGAGAGATCACAAGTAGACAGAGAGGCAGGCAGAGAGAGAGGGAAGCAGGCTCCCTGGAAGCAGGCTCCCTGCTGAGCAGGGAGCCCGAAGTGGGACTCGATCCCAGGACCCTGAGATCATGACCTGAGCTGAAGGCAGCGGCTTAACCCACTGAGCCCCCCAGGCACCCCTATGCTTTTTTATATAAATTTTGTTTATGCTTTTGTCTGCTGATGGACAGTTGTGTCATTCTCACTTTTTGGCTGTTGTGAATAATGTTACCATGAACGTTCACATATACCAGTGTTTGAATATCTGTTTTCATTTCTTTTGGGTCTATAGCTGCGAATGAAATTGTTGGGTCATGTAGAATTTTTTTTTTTTTTTTTAAGAGGAGGGAGATGGGAGGAGGGGCAGAAGGAGAGGGAGGGCGTCTCAGGGCTCCATGTCACAACCCTAAGATATGACCCGAGCTGAAATCAGGAGTCAGATGCTTAACTGATGCCCCCATGTAGAATTTTTATGTTTAACTTTCTGAGGAACTGCCAGCAATGTTTGAGGGATCCAGTTCTCCACATCCTTGTCCATACTTCGAATTTTCCTTTTATTTTTCCTTTTGCTTATAGTGATCTTAGTACCTGTGAGGTGATATCTTAACGACTGAGCCACCCAAGTGCCCCTGAAGTGGTCTCTTATTGTGAATCTGATTTGCATTTCCTTCGTGACTACTGATATTGAGCATCTTTATGTTCACTTGTTGATTATTTCTGTATCTTCTCTGGAGAAATCCCTATGAAGTCTTTTGCCCAATTTTTTTTAAAAAAGATTTTATTTATTTGACAGAGATCACAAGTAGGCTGAGAGACAGGCAGAGAGAGGGGGGGGATGCAGGCTCCCCGCTGAGCAGAGAGCCCCATGCAGGCTGGATCCCAGGACCCTGAGATCATGACCTGAGCCGAAGGCAGAGGCTCAACCCACTGAGACACCCAGATGCCCTTTTTGCTCAATTTTTAACTGGATTGTTTTTTTGTTGAGTTGTGACCATTGAATTTTAATGGGCAGAAAATAGTTCAGTAAAGTGCACATAGTCTGCACTCAATAATAAATAGTATCTAATAATATAGCTAAAAGTATTTTGCTACTTGTGGCCTGAATTGGAAGGGGACTTTGCCTAGCTTTTGCAAATAGGGGTGCAAAAGCAACAAAGCCTTTGTTGTCAATAAAGTTTTGACTGTGTCAGTGTTCATGCTTTGCTTTTAATTGATGCCCCCAAATCAAGAAATTAGAAACACTTATCAGTGTTTCTGTGCAAAAATCAGTTTATCTTTGTCAGAAACCAGTGTATCATCAATGTTTAATGTATTCCTAAGAACTATAAAGCAGTAGTGCCATCTAGTTATAGCAGGTTTAGACCATCTTTCTTCATTCTACCGTGTTATGAAACATGTGTTGTGAATGCCGCAATCAAAATTTTTTGAAAACTGGGTCAGGGAAACCTTCTTTTTATATTTACTGCTGTGGGTTTCCCCTTCTATGTGAAAGTGGAGCATTCCTATGAAACTTTTTTAAAGTCTAAATGACGTAAAGTGAAGAAGCATTTACCATAAATTTATATGGAAAAATTTTTGAGCATTTCTGGACCCCAAAATAACGTCTCTTAGGCTTTCCTGCTACCTTAGGACACATCTTGCTAATGGACACACAAAATAAATCAAGATAAAGCACCGATGCTCACGGACACAGTTCATAACTGTGGCAGCTTGACGTTGAGATGCTTAGTGTAGTTCCCAGGAAAGGAGCTTAAGGGCGCCACCCTCGCTGCCGGGCTGTGCGGCTTTTCTAAGAGCCGGCTGCAAAGCAAAGGCCGAATGCTGTGTTTGTTTTTCACCTGTTTTTGTAAAAGTGAATATCCTCTTCGGATTTCCTTCCATTAGTAGAAACAGGTACTAACATAGATCTTTCGTAAAAGAGAAGGTGGTATAAGGCGAACTTTTGAAAAGCAAGGGATTACCTGTATGTAGCTGATGTCCTATCATTGTTTTTATGTTTATTACAACTAGGCTTTATGGGCCGGTCAAAAGAAGATTGATGAGACTAGGAGATCAAAGTCATTAATTTAGGATTACCCTCCTGTCAGAATTGTACTGTCTTCAACTGATGAATATATTCTGGCAGGTTTATAGTATTTTATTTCAGTATGTCATGATTTGGAGTGGGGCAGTAGCTTTAGGCAGAACAGCAAAACTATATGCAAGTCTAAATTTGGTTATTTTCTTGGGAAAGATAACAAGGGGAAGTGTATGCTTCCAGGGACTGGTGATTTATTCAAAAATCTCCTAGCGCGCTCTCCCCCTATACTCTCAAGTTTTATGTTCTATTTGTTGCAGCTCTGAACCATCCTATCTTTTCGATTGCCGCTCTGCCTTTGCCCACTCCATAAACGCTACCTGGAATGCTTTCTAAATAATTCCACTGGTGACTCTCCTAAGTCTCTCAGGCAGACTAAGCACCCCTTCTTTTGAGCTTTGAAATCTATTACATACTTTCATAATAACACTTTTCATAGTGTACTTTAAAAAATGCACATTATTACTATTACTATTATTATTTTAGAGAGAATGAGAGTGGGAATGCGGGACAGGGGCTGAGGGAGAGAGAGAATCCCAGGCAGGCTCCATGCCCGGTGCAGAGCCCGATGCAGGGCTCAGTTTCATGACCCGGAGATCATGACCTGAGCCAAAATCAAGAGTTGGATGCTTAACTGACTGACCCACCTAGGCATCCCCAAAAAAAGTACATTAAATTTTAAAAAATGGGTTAAATTAGCAGTACAGAGGTAAATGGTGAGAACAGTTACTCCAGTTCTCTTCCCCAAAGGCCATCACTGATAGTACCTTTTTAAATATATCCTTCCAGAGTTTTTCTGGGCTGACACAAGATTTTATAGTATATGAAATCCTTATTTACCTCCTTATTTTTTACTGCAGAGTAGTTTAGAAATGTTGAAAAAAATGTTGATAAAAAAGTATTATAGAAATATACAGACCAAAAAATGAAAGGTCCCTTTATCTTGATCCTTAACTCTTGTCCTTACTAAAGAATAACTCTCCTCTTCAAGAACATTCCTCTCTCCAGAGGCAATCCCATCATAAGCCTATTGAGTACTCTCTCAGATTGTTCCATTTACACCTATGTACTTACATAAAAATTTTTTTAGGTATGTATTATTTTTGTTATTCTTAATATATCTTGGAGGTTTTTTTCACATCATTATATACAGACCCATTTTATTCTGTACGGTGTTTAATCTATAATATGAATATGCATTTTATGTAATCATTTTTCAGTTGATGGATATATATGTGTGTGTGTGTGTGTATGTCCCTTGCAGTTTTTTGTTTTTTGTTTTTAAAGATTTTATATATGTGAGAGAGAGCGAGAATGAGCACAAGCTGGTTGGGAGGGGCAGAGCGAGAGGGAGAAGCACTCTTCACTGAGCAGGGTGCTGGGTATGGGGCTTGATACCCTGAGATCATAACCTGAGTCAAAGACTGATGCTTAACCGACTGAGCCACCCAGATGCCCCTCTCTTGCAGTTTTCTAACAATGCATCCATGAACACTTGTTTATAAACTCTTTGTTGGACCTATGTGAGTGTTTCTCTGGCTTGCTGGAAGTGAAATGCTGGATGAAAAGGTGTAAGAGGGTATATTCTTCTAAACATTTTAATGAATCCTGCCAAATTGCTTTAAAAAAATTTTTTGGTTTGAAATAATTTTAGGTTTGCAGAGTAAAGATAGTCCAGAGAGCTCCCATATACTCTTCCCCCAGCTTCCCCTAATGTTAACATCTTTCATAATCGTAGTGCATTTATCAAAACTAAGAAATTAACATTGGTACAGTAGTATTAAATTAAATGAACTATTTGGACTTTCTCAGTTTTTCCACTAATGTCCTAAAAAGTTCTAGGATCCAATCCAAGAACCCACGTTGCAGCTAGCCAGCATGTCTCTTTAGTGTCTTGCAATCTGTGACAGTTTCTGGTTTTTTTTTTCTTGTCTTTTTCACTATCTTGACACTTTGAAGAGTGCTGATCAGGTATTTTGTTGGCCATCCCTATAGGTTTGTCTGATGTTTTCTGATACCCAGATAAAGGTTATAGGTTTCGGGTAAGAATACCACAGAGGTGGGACGCCTGGGTGGCTCAGTTGGTTAAGCAGCTGCCTTCAGCTCAGGTCATGATCCCAGCGTCCTGGGATCGAGTCCCACATCGGGCTCCTTGCCCGCCAGGGAGCCTGCTTCTCCCTCTGCCTCTGCCTGCCACTCTGTTTGCCTGTGCTCGCTCTCTCTCTCTCTCTCTCTCTCTTTCTGACAAATAAATAAATAAAATGTTTAAAAAAAAAAAAAGAATACCACAGAGGTGATGTGCCTGTCTTATTGCATCGTATTGGGGGGGGGGATAGATGATATCAACATGTTTTATTATTGATGATGTTAACCTTGATGAGTTGATTTGGTGTCTGCTAGGTTTCTTCACTGGAAAATTTCTGCTTTTCTCTTTGCATGCTCTGTCGTTAAAAAGCAAGTCACCAAGTCCAGCCCACACTCATGGGGAGAGAATTAAGTTTCATTTCTTGGAGGGAGAAATATCAAAGAATTTGGACACATGTTTAAACCTCCACAGTCATAAATAAATATTTTATGGAGATATTTTGAGACTCTCCAAATATACTGTTTCTCTTTAAAAGTTCCACCCATTAATTTTAGCATTCTGTGGTGGATCTTGTCTAAAGCCGCTATTACTGTGATACTGAAATGGTTTTCTGTTTCTCTCGTTACTTCTACATTTATTAATTAGAAATTTTCCATAAGGTGACTTGTGCTTTGTCCCCCGTTTATTTATGTAGTTTAATTGCATCATTATGGGCTCAGGAATTTATTCTTTGGTAACATTATTTAGTTTGTCACTCACTAAATTACTTTAAAAAACCGTCCAAATTACACTCCAACCAATAGTTGTAGATAACGAATTTACACACTTATAACATTGGCTGATGAATAAAAGCATTTTTTTTCCTGATTGAACATCAGGTTGAGTATGTTTTATATGTTTATTGACTATATTTTTTTGTGAATTGTCTTTCTGTACTTTGCTCATTTTTAAATTGGGTTTTTGGTTTGTTTTATGGAATTTTTTTACACTGTGGATATTAATCCTCTGTTAAATATAATTTTTTTCCTTTTGGGAAGAAATTGTTTTCCTTCTCTTTGTCTCTTTTTTAAAATTTTAAAAATTTTTTAAGCTGCTTCCCCCCCCCCCCCTTAAGATTTTATTTATTTGAGAGACAGCACAAGCAGTGGGGAGAGGCAGAGGGAGAGAGAGAAGCAGGGAGCCCGATGCGGGGCTCGATCCCAGGACCCTGAGATCATGACCTGAGCCAAAGGCAGAGGCCTAACCCACTGAGCCACCCAGGTGCCCCTCTTTCTCTCTCTTTTAAAAAATATTTTATTTAGGGAAAGCCCACTTCTCCCTCTCCACTGAGCAGTGAGCCCGATATGGGGCTCCCTTCCAGGCCCCTGGGATCATGATGTAAGTTGAATGCAGACACTTAATTGACCTAGCCACCCAGGTGCCCCTCTTTCTCTCTTTTTTAAATTACAAAAGTAATATGTTTATTGTAAAACATGTACATGAATAGTAAAAGTCTCCTTACCCTCTCTTCACTCTAATTCCCCATGCATATTACCTTTCTTAGCTCTTGGACTAACAGTTTGGTATTTTTCCTTCCAGAACTTTTTCTGTAGAGCAGAAACATATATGTGTGTGTTGTGTGCAAGTGTGTATGTACATAGAAAACATACACCTGATAAAAATGGAACCATAGAATATTCTTCAGTTTTGCTTTTATCACACATTTAACAAATTAGGGAATTCTAATGTGTTGAAATATATGTTTCATTGTCTTTCACTAGATTACAAGCACCTTTGTACAGAGACCATGCTCCTTCCCACTCTAAAGGTTTAATTTTTCTGGGGGCTCCTGGGTGGCTCATCTGGTTGAGTGTCTGACTCTGGGATATCATCAGCTCAGGTCTTGATCTCAGGGTTGTGAGTTCAAGCCCCATGTTGGTCTCCACGCTGGGCATAGAGCCTACTTAAAAAAGAAAAAAATAAAGGTATTCTTTTTCCTGTGCAAATGACACCATTTATCTATTTGCTTATGCTAGAGACATTTCATTTCTTTAACAAAATTTAATGAATGTCTGTCTGACACGCAAGAATGAACTGAACATAAAAATCCTTGCCTTATATTGTAGTTGGGGAAGGCAGATCTTAAACAAAGGATTAGAATGTTTAGTATTTAAATTGATGATGTTGGTATTAAAAACACCCCTCAAATAAAAAAACAAGAAAGGAGATAAGGGACACTCTATAAGCATGTAACTGTGTGTGTGTGTGTGTGTGTGTGTGAGAGAGAGAGATAGAGAGAGAGAGATTGAAGGTGGTAGGGAAGGCCTTGTTGAAAAAGTAATATTTTAGCAAAGACTTAAAAGTCATCTTTGATTCCTTTCTCTTCCTCATACCTCACATCAAATCCATATCCAAATCTTATTGATTACATCTCCAAAATATATCTCAGACCCACCCATCAAGTAGGTGGATTGATATGGTAGTAGAAGTTTGCAAAAGTTTTCTTCGGATTGTTGTCATATTCTCAGTGAGTTAGGAGTGGGAGTGCTCAGCAGAGAGTGAGGGTGGGGAGGAAATGATGGAAGTTTGTGAGAGAGGGGAAGGTGTGAATGTTCAGGAGAGTGGGAGAATGATGGTAACAGGGAAGTAGTGTTTGATTTCCAGGTGGCACTAGGGGGCCCTTTAGGCTTGTGGTCATGAATTTAAAGTGAGATTGTATGTTTTTTTTCCTTGCAACCATATCGAGCTGCAGGGGTGTATGTTTGGAGTGGATTTAACCAGAAAGAGATTTTTACTGTGATAGTGGAATAAAACATGAGAGGGTCAAGGGAATAGAGCATATATGCAAGGGAGTGATTATGATAATATACTGATTTAAATTATGGTATTTAAACCAGGTAAGTAAAGTAAGAAAGGGAGGACATGAAGTGGCTAAGAGGTGGTGAAGAGATGATAAATTAGTGAGTTGAAGGTCCCATTGAGATCAAAAGGTGTTGTAATTTGGGTATGTGAGAGACAGAGCTGTAAAGATTTTAAGTCATGGTCAGGCAGTAGGATACAAAAATAGTGATCATGGAGGCATTATCATGCATGGGTGAAGGACAAAATCATTGGAATCAAGGAATTCAGAGACATGAGGTATTAGAAAGATCATGTGTGTGAAATCACTGAGACTTAACGACAGGATCTGTGTTGTGGAGAGTGAGAGTGTTAGGGTTCTCCAGAGGAAAAGAACCTGTAGGATCGATCTCTCTCTCTCTCATCTGTATCTTTATATCTGCATTTATATCTGTATCTGTTTAGAATGGGATTTATTATAAGGATCGGATCATGTAGTTATGGAGGCTGAGAAGTCCATGATCTGATGTCTGCAAGCTAGGGACTCAGGAAAGTTGGTGGTGTAAATTCCAGTTTAAGACCAGAGGCCTGAGAACTAGGAACACCAATGGTATAAGTACCAGTCCAAGAGCAGAAGACTGACAGGTAGTTTAATTCAGCAATCAGGCAGACCTGAGGCGTCCCCATAGTTGGATTTAAAAAAAAAAAATCAATCTGACAGTCTGTCTTTTGATAAGTTTAATCTTTTCTTACTTAGTGTGACTACTGATACTTTTAGACTTATGCTTGCCATTTTAGTTTTGTTTTTTTTTTTTTAAATCATGCTTCTTATTTGGTTTCTGTTACACATATATAGAGAGAGCCCTTTTTGCTTTCTTCTTCTTCTTTTTTTTTTTAAAAGATTTTATTTATTGGGGGACACCTGAGTGGCTCAGTCGGTTAAGCGGCTGCTTTTGGCTCAGGTCATGATCCCAGCATCCTGGGATCAAGTCCCATATCGGGCTCCTTGCTCCACGGGGAGCCTGCTTCTCCCTCTGCCTCTGCCTGCCACTCTGCCTGCCTGTACTCTCTCTCTCTGTCTCTCTGACAAGTAAATAAAATCTTAAAAAAAAAAAAAAAAGATTTTATTTATTGGGATGCCTGGGTGGCTCAGTCGGTTAAGCGTTAGGTCATGATCCCAGGGTCCTGGGATTGAGTCCCGCATCAGGCTTCCTGCTCAGCAAGCAGTCTGCTTCTCTTTCTGCCTGCTGTTCCCCCTGCTGTGCTCTCTCACCTTCTCTCTCTCTGACAAGTAAACAAATAAAAAATCTTAAAAAAAAGATCTTATTTATTTATTTACTAGAGAGAAAGAAAGAAAACACGAGCAGGGGAGAGGCAGATGTACAAGCTAACTCTTGCCCAGCGGGAGCCCAGTGCAAGGGCTCGATCCCAGGACTCTGAGACCAAGACCTGAGCTGAAGTCAGACACTCAACCAACTGAGCCACCCAGGTGTCCCAAAAGTCCTTTTTTCTTTCATTGATTTTGAAGTTGAACATTGTATTTCTCTCTTTAGTAATTAACTCTTTAATTTTAACATGCAGACATATTGATCTCTAAAATTAATATCCCTGCCTTTCTGAACAATACAAGAACCTTAGAATGCCTTAACTCACATTCCTTTTTTCCACCCCAGTCTATTTTTATTGTTTGGTATTTTAGTTTTACTTTAAATCTTGTTTACTGTAAAGTATTTCAAATGCACAGATTAAAAATAAAGAGGGGCACCTGGGTGGTTCAGTGGATTAAAGCCTCTGCCTTCGGCTCAGGTCATGATCTCAGAGTCCTGGGATAGAGCCCCCCATCAGGCTCTCTGCTCAGTGGGGCGCCTGCTTCCCCCCCACCTCTGCCTGCCTCTCTGCCTACTCGTGATCTCTGTCTGTCAAATAAATAAATAAAATCTAAAAAAAAAAGAATAATATGGAAACCCTGTGCTTTGTCTCATCTTATGCCAATTTGCTTCATATCTTTTTTTCAAATTGACTTAATTTATTGTGGAAATTTTCAACATTCCATACATGTAGAAAGAATATAATGAACTCCCATATATTCTCATCTAGCTTCAGCAATTGTCAACGTTTTTTCCATTCTTAGTATCATCTATCTTTTCCACTCCCTTCTTTTGATCAGTGGGTTTGGGTACTGTCATCATGATCCATCCTCTTCTTAAAGTTTTCCATGAGTCTTTTATCTAATGGTTTTTGCAGCCATGGTCTTTGTTGCCTAGATCCATTCTTTCATTAAGGCTTGCAAAATGGCAATTTTCTAATATTATTATTCTGTATTTATGAGCTGGAATCCTTCTATAAAGTGGAATTTTCCTTCATTAGCTCTTTGATTACTGCAAAATATGATTTATACAGAAGAGGCAGAATAAATGCTTTGGTTCATTCTCTTTGTCAGTATTTAGAATAAGGAAATGAGTAATCCCTACTCACCTCCAAAAGTGACCAATGAGTTTTTTGTGTTTTAGAGCATGATTATCAGTTGGGATTTTTAATGTATATGATGTATTTCAGGCACTATAGACATTATTATTGGTGTTCACATTGTTTTATCTTAGTGTAGTGGGACCCATTTATGTTGACTTCTGTGTTCTTTTAATGAGACCCCAATAGCTATTGGATAGCTTTCCTGTTTGTAGACACAAGAAAATATCCCAGTTTCATCTGATTATTTCTTTCTATAAACCTGGAATCAGCCATTTCTCTTAAGAAGTCCTAATTTCCTCATTGGGAAATGGTATTAAAGATCACAATTTGGGCATCAGAGTTGGTTTGTGTTGTTGTTGTTGTTGTTTTAATATGCTCCACGCCCAGCTTGGAGCACTGTGTGGGGCTTGAACTCATGACCATGAGAGCGAGACCTGAACTGGATCAAGAGTCGGACGCTTAATCAACTGAGCCACCCAGGATGCCCTAGATTTTTTTTTTTTTTAGGATATCATTTATTCATTTAACAGAGAGAGAGCATAAGCAAGGGGAGTGGCAGGCAGAAGGAGAGGGAGAAGCAGGCTCCCTGCTAAGCAGGGAGCCTGATGTGGGGCTTGATCCCAGGACCCTAGGATCATGACCGGAGTGGAAGGCAGATGCTTAACCAACTGAGCCACCCAGGTGCCCCCAGATTTCTTTTTTTTAAAGAAAACATGGCAGTTATGTTGCCCCCCCTTTCCCCAGAGGTAGCCACTATAACATATTCAGTGACAATTAGTCTCTTGCATGCACACACACACACAAACTATACAGGAGAGTATTTCATTGGTTCTAAGATGTGTATTTCCCTAACTCCCCATTTAATCTTTGCATTTGTGATGTATTTTTACAACTGATTATAGTTTAACTGGAGAGTTTTTTCTTATGGTTTGTTGGATAATGTGTCTTATCTATGGCTTCTTAGAAGGAAAATAGTATTTTAATTTTTAAATTTTACAAATTCAGCATCATATTGTGCTTATCTTTTGGCAGTTTGTTTTTTGTTGCTCAGCATGGTTTTTGAGACTCTTGTTAATAAATGTAGCTCTAGGGCGCCTGGGTGTCTCAGTGGGTTAAGCCGCTGCCTTCGGCTCAGGTCATGATCTCAGGGTCCTGGGATTGAGTCCCACATCGTGCTCTCTGCTCAGCAGGGAGCCTGCTTCCCTCTCTCTCTCTGCCTGCCTTTCTATCTACTGTGATCTCGCTCTGTCAGATAAATAAAAATCTTAAAAAAAATAAATGTAGCTCTAATTTATTTTAAGTTTTCTGTAGGTGTTTGGTTATGTGGCTATACGTTTAATTTTAATTTTATTTTATTATTCTTTTTTAAAGATTTTATTTATTTATTTGACAGAGACAGAGACCATGAGAGAGGGTTTACAACCGGGGGAGTGGGAGACGGAGAAGCAGGCTTCCCCTTGAGCAGGACTCATGCGGACTCGATCCCGTTGAGCAGGACCCATGCAGACTCAATCCCAGGACCCTGGGATCATGAGCCAAAGGCAGACACTTAACGACTGAGCCACCCAGGCGCTCCCCTACATTTAATTTTTAAAAAATTTTAAAAAGGTTTAGGGGCACTTGGGTGGCTCAGTGGGTTAAAGCCTCTGCCTTCGACTCAGGTCATGATACCAGGGTCCTGGGATCAAGCCCCACATCGGGCTCTCTGTTCAGCGGGGAGCCTGCTTCCCTTCCTCTCTCTCTGCCTGCTTCTCTGCCTACTTATGATCTCTGTCAAAAAAGTAAATAAAATTAAAAAAAATTTTTTTAAAGATTTATTTGAGAGGGAAAGGGCATGTGTGTGCAAGTTTCGGGGGGCAAGGGACAGGGAGAGAGAATCCCAAGCAGACTCCCCCACTGAGCATGGAGCCCTACATAGGGCCCTGGTCTCACAACGCTGAGATAGTGACCTGAGCTAAAATCAAGAGTCAGACACTTAACCGACTGAGCCACCCAGACACCCCCAAGGTTTTGTTTTTGTTTTGTTTTGTTTTGTTTTTTTTCAAGAATTTATTTATTTGAGAGAGAGCAAGCATGACAGAGGAAGGGGTAGAGGGAGAAGGAGAGGGCCAAGCGGATTCCCCACTGAATAGGGACTCCAACATGGGGCTCAATTCCAGGACCCCCCCAAGATCACAGCCTGAGCTGAAGTCAGATGCTTAACAGACTGAGGCACCCATGTGCCCCCCCACCTTTTTAACCAATTTTTAACCATCACAAACAATGTTGTAGTGTGAACTTTCTACATGTTTCATTGTGCTGATGAGTGAGAGTAGAGTTTCTGGATCTTAAGGTTTATGCATGTTTAACTTTCTAGATATCATCAGAATGTTTTCCAAAGAGGTTGTTTCAATACACTCATCAATAGTATATGAGAATTCATTTTGCACTATGGCAATCCTAAATTTTATTGGTTCTTTATAACTTTTGCTGATCTTGATCTTACGAGTATCATACTATTTTATGTTTTCATTTGCGTTTTCTCCATTGTTGGTGAGTTTGAACACATTTCAGTTTGTTTATTGTCTTTTAAGTTTCCTCTCATGTATTATTTGTTAATTGCCATGGCTTATTTTTATTTTGAATTGTTTTTGCTTTAAACTGATAACGTATTCTTAATACGTTTGGATACTAATCCTTTGTAGTTGTATGCATTGCAAATGTTCTTCTAATCTGTGGCTCTCCCTGTCTTGTTTTTCATAAACCAACTTTATAACAATAAGTGTTATGTTTGAGGTATAATTGAGATAGAATAAACTAATGTATTTAGGGTGGATAATTTGATAAATTCTGACATATACTGTGAAACTATCGTTGGGGTCAAGGTAATGAACATAGCTATAACCCCCCAAAACTTCCTCATTTCCTTTGTCATGCCCTCTCCTCTACTTCCCTTGTCCCCTCACAGGCAACCACGGATTTGCTTTCTGTCACTAGTTCAGTTTGTATTTACTATTTTAAATAAAGGAATCCTACTTGTATATTCAAATGGATATGAAAAATGGATATCCAAATGGAGATGGACATTAGGTAATACGGGAAATATGGAGCTCAGTTGAAAAGATCTATTCCTGTATCATTCCCTACAATTTCAATTAAACAACCTATTTTCGCTTTTTTTTTTTTTTTTAATTTTTGGTGGTTTAGCATGCTTTGTGTCTAGTCCTCCTTGCAAAGCTGTTCTTCCCTTTGTTTTTGTCCTTTCTCATTATTCTGCCTTTGCTAGATAGATAGTCAAGGGCTTCCTACCTTCTGACCCCTGCTTTTTTCCCCCCATGTCCACATACATTTTCCTCTCTCCTCTGTTTTTCACAAAGATTATTTAATTTTTTCTTTTATTAAGGTTTTTTAAAAAAGATTTTATTTATATATTTGATAGAGATTACAAGTAGTCAGAGAGGCAGGCAGAGAGAGGAGGAAGTAGGTTCCCTTTGAGCAGAGAGCCTAATGTGGGGCTCCATCCCAGGACCCTGAGACCATGACCTGAGCCCAAGGCAGAGGCTTTAACCCACTGAGCCACCCAGGCGCCCTTCTTTTGTTAAGTTTTAAGGTTCATTTTTATCAAAGCTACATGTGTATATGGTGTGTAAAATCAAATAGTTCTGTGAAATTTGTTTTTAAAACTCCTTTTCTCATTTATTTTGCTGTCCTCAGAGGTACTTTTAACTTTTTTAGTTAACACTTTTTTGTATTTATTTCTATTTCTGTAAATAATATGCTTGTATTGCTACTTTGGTACTATCAGTTGTAAGATACATCACTATTTTATGTACTACTAAAAAAAGAAAATAGGCCCACGATGGGTAGGCTCTACAAGGCCCTACATAAAGCTGGGAAACTACATGAAAATGTAGATGAGAAATAAACCCACCGCATAGAAAGTAACAGAAGGCATATCTCAATCCTGGTGTTGTGTAGGAGGGGAAAAACTTTCTTGGAGATTTGAATTGGTTCTCAGTCAGAATTCACATTAGATACTCACGTGTACAAAACAGTCAAGCAGAAATTTTCTTTGCTTTTTTTTTTTTTTAAAGATTTTATTTATTTATTTGACAGACAGAGATCACAAGCAGGCAGAGAGGCAGGCAGAGAAAGAGAGGAGGAAGCAGGCTCCCTGCTGAGCAGAGAGCCCGATTCGGGGCTTGATCCCAGGACCCCGGGACCCCAGGACCATGACCTGAGCCGAAGGTAGAGGCTTTAACCCACTGAGCCACCCAGGTGCCCTATCAAGCAGAAATTTTAATTAAAGGTGGTTTTAGGGGGTGGCTTGGTGGCTCACTTGGTTAAGTGACTGCCTTTGGCTCAGGTCATGATCCTGGACTCCTAGGATCGAATTCCACATTGCGCTAGGGAGTCTGCTTCTCCCTCTGACCCTCCCTCCTCATGCTCTCTGTCTCTCATTCTTTCTCTCTCTCTCAAATAAATAACATCTTAAAAAATAAAAAAGGTTGTTTTGGGTTGGTAATGTCATAGGTGCTTTGAAGAAATATAACAATTCAAATATGTCATCAGTTGTGTCTGGATTTCAGAGATGTTAAAATGTGGGGGAAAATGTAACTGTGAACAGAAGAAGTGTCCCTGTCCTCATTGAGCTGACGTTCTGGAGAGGGTAACGTTTAGACAAAATAAGAATATGGTGTGCCAGATGTTATAGATATATAAATAAGATGAAAACTGAACAATGACCATTGGATTTAGCAATTTGGAAGTTGGTGCTGAACTTTATAGGAGAGGGTTTGGTGGAATAATCAGGAAATAAAAGGCCATTGGGGTGATTTTGGAAGAGAAAGGGAGGAGAGGAATTTGGATATAGTGAACATAGACAGCTTCTTCTTTTTTTTTAAATATTTTAAAATTTAATTTATTTATTTGATAGAGATCACAAGTAGGCAGAGATGCAGGCAGAGAGAGAGGAAGGGAAGCAGGCTCCCTGCTGAGCAGAGAGGCCAATGCGGGGCTTGATCCCAGGACCCTGGGATCATGACCTGAGCCGAAGGCAGAGGCTTTAACCCACTGAGCCACCCAGGTGCCCCTAGACAGCTTCTTCTAAGAGTTCTGCTGTCATGGAGAGCAGAGAAATGGATATATAACTGGAGGGGAAATTGGGGTTAAGGAGTTGTCTTTTAAAATGGGAGAAATAGGGGTGCCTGGGTGACTCAGTGGGTTAAGCCTCTGCCTTCGGCTCAGATCATGATCTCAGGGTCCTGGGATCGAGCCCCACATCGCGCTCTCTGCTCAGTGGGGAGGCTGCTTCCCCCTCTCTCTCTGCCTGCCTCTCTGCTTACTTGTGATCTCTCTCTCTCTGTCAAATAAATAAAATCTTAAAAATAAAATAAAATGGGAGAAATAATTGTATACCTGAAACAGCTATAATGTTATGTAACAATTATACCTCGGTAAAAAAGAATAAAAATAAAATAGAAATAAGAGTGTGTGTGTGTGTTTAAGATTTTATTTAAGATTTTATTTATTTATTTATTTGACAGAGATAACGAGTAGGCAGAGAGGCGGGCAGAAAGAGAGAGGGAAGCAGGCTCCCCACTGAGCAGAGAGCCCGATTCAGGGCTTGATCCCAGGACTCTAGTATCATGACCTGAGCCGAAGGCAGAGGCTTTAACCCACTGAGCCACCCAGGCGCCCCAGATTGTATTTATTTGAGAGAGAGAGAACAAGCAGGGAGAATGGCAGCAAAAGGAGAAGCAGGGTCCCCGCCGAGCGAGAGCCCAATGTGGGACTTGACCCCAGGACCATGGGATCATGACCTGAGCTGAAGGCAAATGCTTAACTGCTTAACCGACTGAGCTACCCAGGCATCCCAAAGAATGTGTGTGTGTGTGTTTTTTTTAAAGATTTTATACATTTATTTGACAGAGATCACAAGTAGGCAGAGAGGCAGACAGAGGGAGAGAGAGGGAAGCAGGTCCCCCGCCGAGCAGAGAGCCCGACGCGGGACTTGACCCCAGGACCCCGAGATCACGACCCGAGCTGAAGGCAGCAGCCTAACCCACTGAGCCACCCAGGCGCCCCACAAAGAATGTGTTTAAATAATGCTGATGGAGAGGGTCCATAGAGAAAGAAACAGTGCTGTTATAGAGGTGGGAATGGGAAGAGGTTGGGCAACGGGGAATGGGCTTGGAATCTGGTATCCAAGTGGAGGCATTGGCCTTATAGACAGGAGCGGTTGGTTCATCCACAGTAAATAACAGGGAAGACCGGGCAAGCAGAAACCCATGCCTGTAGTGGTAGTGAGTACTTCCTTTTCCACTGAGAAAATGGAAGGAAGGGCAGCAGCCAGGAATGAAGATGGAGAACAGGTGTTGATGGCTTGAGGAGAGAGGAGATGATATGAAATGGACCTATGAAGGTGTGGGACAATGAATGGATAAGGCAGAAGTCGTAGGATTGTCAGGTTGAGCTAAGGCACCATTTGAAGTTAGTGATTGTGAATTTTAAGTGAGATTGTTTAATATGGATGTGTGGGTACGTGTTTTTGTTTTTATTTCAAAGTCACATTTAACCGCATGGTGTAGGCACAGAGTAGTGAGACAATTGTATTTTTTTTTGTTTTTAATATGTTATTAGGGAAAACTTTAAATACAAAGACAGGGGCACCCGGGTGGCTCAGTGGGTTGGGCCTCTGCCTTCGGCTTGGGTCATGGTCTCAGGGTCCTGGGATCGAGCCCCGAATCGAGCCCCGCATCAAGCTCCCTGCTTGAGCCCGCTTCCCTTTCTCTCTCTCTGCCTGCCTCTCTGCCTACTTGTGATCTCTCTCTCTCTAATAAATAAAATTTTTTAAGAAAAATAAAAGTACAAATATAAAAATAGAGCCATCATGTACTCGTTCCACAGCTTCAGCAGATACTAACTAGTCGCCATTCTCCTTCTATCTGTACACTTACCAACTTCCACCCTTCCATATTATTTTGGAGCAACTCCAGACATCATGTTTTATGCACAAATATTTCATATTTCTAAGATATATGGATGCTTGGAAAAAATGCCATTACCATACCCCAAAATTTAAGAGTTCCTTAATATCTAGTTTCCTGGCAGTTTTCAAATTTCCATTTGTCTCTGGAATGTCCTGAAGTGTTTAGTTGTTTGACAGGGAGTTGTATTTAATAAGGGTGGGTGTTCTGCCAGGCGGGTATGATGAAGTGAGGGAGGGGGCAGGACACTTGAAGTGCTTGTGGGATAGTGATCCTCAGTCAAGCCATAATGGACTTTGAACTCTGAGGTCAAGAAACTGAGAAGGCGGGATGCCTGGGTGGCCCAGTTGGTTAAGCGGCTGCCTTCGGCTCAGGTCATGATCCCAGCGTCCTAGGATCGAGTCCCACATCGGGCTCCTTGCTCGGCAGGGAGCCTGCTTCTCCCTCTGCCTCTGCCTGCCACTCTGTCTGCCTGTGCTCGCTTGCTCTCTCTCCCTCTCTCTGACAAATAAATAAATTTAAAAAAAAAAAAGAAACTGAGAAGGCCAAGTATCACAGCTGTCACCTAGGTGAGGGAGTGAATCACTTGGAATTATGACAGGCCAGTGAGATAGGAACTAAAGTCTGGGAGGCTTGAGAAAAAGGGATCCAGGCAGGGACGCCTGGGTGGCTCAGTTGGTTGGATGGCTGCCTTCGGCTCAGGTCATGATCCCGGAGACCCGGGATAGAGTCCGGCATCAGGCTCCTAGCTCCACGGGGAGTCTGCTTCTCCCTCTGACCTTCTCCTCGCTCATGCTCTCTTACTGCCTCTCTCTCAAATAAATAAATAAAATCTTAAAAAAAAAAAAAAGGGATCCAGGCATAGCCCCATGAATTCAACAGAGGGTTGGGATGTGGCGGCATCATCTGGCAGGAAGCTTTTTTAGAAAGGAAGAAAGGGGAATAATCTGGAAGTAGAGGTGAGGGACAACGTGAATACCCACCTCTTCTGCCCAAGGCCCAGTAGTGTAAGGGGGCGGCAGAGGAGCGACCACAAATTGGACTGTAGAGAGAGCGGCGGCCTCAGAGCAACTTGTTTTCAACTGGAGCAGAAACTGAGGAGGAGTAGGAGAGGGGAGCAGTTCATTAAAGGGGATAAACTTAGCCATATGGGAATGAGAGCTTAGGGATTTGGAATGACTCGAGTCCTGGGATTTGTGTGGTAAGTGATATAAAGAAGGAGAGATCACAAGGAGATTAGTCTTGATGTCTCAGGCAAATTGTAGTGTAAGCAGATGAGGGATAGAGGTGTGTGAAGATGCTCCACAGAGTAAAGGGGGTCCCTTCCCTTCTTGTGTTGGTGCTGGCGTAGAGCCTGGGGGAGGGGCAGAGGGGCTGCGGCTCCATTACTTGCTCTCTGTTCCTAGGGCTAAGGTGGTCCAGTGAGAAGCTGTTAATGCAGCTAGCCCAAAACCAGAATTTCCTGTTCTTTTCCCTGTTGTTTACCTGCCCTGCCTCTATTTTTTCACCCTTTTTTATTGATCACTTAGAGTACAACATCTAGATGTTTTCAGTACCCTGTTCTTAAATAGCCTAGATAGTCTGGTAAATCATAAATGATGCTGTTACTAGCTTGCTGGGGAAATGACAGCAGGATTACAATAAGGAATTAGGGAGTCTTACCGTCAGGGTTGGAAAGGGAGAGGAGGGAAGAAGTTTCAGAGAGACTTCGCTTTAGATTCCTGAAATGGGGCCTAGGAAACAGAGTTAGATGAGGGAAGGAGTTTGACCCATGTCCTGGGAGGGAAGAGTAAAGTTCTGTCTGGAAGGAGGGAATCTGCCCAAGCATCTGTGTTTTTTGTTTGTTTTGTTTTATTGATTTATTTGAGAGAGTACAAGGAGGGCTGGGTGGGAGGGGCAGAGAGAGAGAGAAAAAAAAAGAATCTTAAGCAGGCTCTATGCTCAGCAGAGAGCCTGTCATGGGACTTGATCTCATGAACCTGAGATTGTGACCTGAGCTAAAATCAAGAGTTAACACTTAACCAACTAAACCACCCAAGTGCCTGCAAGGATTTGTGTTTTGACAGGTTCCTGAAAGAGCTGTTGCTAGACGGGAGACTCAGCTATTGTTCGATTCATTCATTTCATTGGATATTTATCAGCACTTACTATGCGCCAAGCACTGGGCTAGATGTTCAGGATATCGTGTTGAGGATGTAGGAAGGTTCGCATTTACATGGATTTACAATCTAGCAGGAAAGACAGTTAAACCAGAAATTATAATTTAATGTGAAGGCTTTATAGCGAGGGTTCTTTGGAAGCCTGTAGTAAAAGCATCAGGTTAGTCTCAGGTAGGGTAGGGAGGGGAAGAGTGCAGGTTAGTGACCTGGGAGCAGAGACCTGAAAGACGAGCTGCAGTTAGCTAGGCGAAGAGAATGGGGAGGAGAGTTACATGTCCAGCAGCCACAGCTCGACTCTCTGTGTCTCTTCAACTTTCAAACATTTCTTACCCAGGAAATAGGGAACAGAATCATCTGTTCTGATCACCGTATACACCCCCAAAATTCCTGTATGCCAGGGTTGGCAGACACTGCTCATAGGTCAGCTGTGGCCTGCTACCTCTTCTGAATGGGGGGCAAGTTAATGGTTAGCAATTCAAACCATAAGCCAAGACTAGTGGCAAAATTCAAACCCAGATATCTTAATTCAAAGTCCGTTTTCAGTCTACCGATCACATTGTACTGCAATTAGTTGTTTATATTTCCATCCCTCAAGAAGAGGCTTAAACTTGAATGATAGGTTGCTTTTTCTTATATCCATCATTTCTAGCACAGGGTGAGTCCAAAATAAATGTTTATTCAGTGATGTTCATGTAAGTAATTTCATTTGCTCCCTTGTAACAGATACTATGAGAATAACACATACATCAAATTTTCAGATAATTGATATTAACTCTTACATTCTATTTCTCCCCTCCCCCAGCTTTTTTTTTTTCTAAGTTTGTTTATTTATTTGAGTAATCTCTACACCCAGCATAGGGCTCCAACTCCTGACCCCAAGATCAAGAGTCCTATGCTGCTCTGACTGAACCAGCCAGGTATCCCCCTCCCTTTTTCCCTTAATTTTATTTTTTAAATTTAATTATTTTTTAAACAATTTAACAGAGGGAGACAGTGAGAGGGAACACAAGCAGGGGGAGTGGGAGAGGAAGACGGGAACCCAATGCGGCGCTCCATCCCAGCCCCGGGACCATGACCTGGGCCGGAGGCAGATGCTTGACCAACTGAGCCACTGAGGTGCCCCTAAGATTTTGTTTTTTTAAAGTAATCTCTACAGTCAATGTGGTGCTCAGATCCACAATCCCATGATCAAGAGTCACATGGCTTTACTGACTAAGCCAGCCATTTCTTTCATTTATTTTTTTTAATACATTTATTTTTTAAAGATTTTTTAAAAAGATTTTATTTATTTATTTGTCAGAGAGAGAGAGAGAGAGAGAGCGAGAGAACAAGCACAGGCAGACATAGTGGCAGGCAGAGGCAGAGGGAGAAGCAGGCTCCCTGCCGAGCAAGGAGCCTGATGTGGGGCTCGATCCCAGGACGCTGGGATCATGACCTGAGCCGAAGGCAGCCGCTTAACCAACTGAGCCACCCAGGCGTCCCTGAAGATTTTATTTAAGAGAGAGTGAAAGTGATCACAGAGGAAGAGGGAGAAGCAGATTTGCCACTGAACAGAGAACCCAAGGTGGAGTTTGAGGACCACCTTGGATCCTGAGACCCTCAGACCCAGGGACCTGGGACCCTGAGACCACGACCTGAGCCAAAGGTGGACGCTTAACCAACTGAGCCACCAAGGTGCCCTTCCCTGCTTTTAAAAGGTTTTTATTTATTTATTTGACAGAGAGCGAGAGCCTGAGAGCACAAGCAGGGGGAACAGCAGGCAGAGGGAGAACAAGGCTCCCTGCTGAGCTAGGAGTCCAATGCGGGACTCATTCCGAGGACCCTGGGCCAAAGGCTGGGGCTTAACCAACTAAGCCACTTAGGCATCCCCATTTCTTCCACTTATAATAGCAATATTTTTTAAAAAAATTATGATGTCATTGAAAAGTTGATTTTTCAACTTAATTTAAGATAATTAGGGGGGCACCTGTGTGGCTCAGTGGGCTAAGGCCTCTGCCTTCGGCTCGGGTTGTGATCCCAGGGTCCTGGGATTGAGTCCCACATCAGGCTGTCTGCTCAGTGGGGAGCCTGCTTCCCTTCCTCTCTCTCTGCCTGCCTCTCAGCCTACTTGTGATCTCTGTCAAATAAATAAATAAAATCTTTAAAAAAAAAGATAATTAGAAATATGTTGTGCTATAGCAAAAGACCTTCAGGGACTACTAACTTACTGACATTTATGTACAACTGCTTGATTATATAGTAAATAATCTCAGAATGCTAGATATTTCTAGTTTTTTGTCAGCTTTTTGTAGTATCTATTCCTTTGTCAGCTGTCAGTTATAGCTCCTTCTCCCTTCTTTAAATTTGCTGTTGCTATCTTTTATAGATTCAGAACCTAGAAATCCAAGCTTATTAGAACTGTATATAAAGTAGGAGCAGATAGTCTTGAGGATAATACTTGTGAGTAAAGTGAAAAGTGAGGTGTTTTTGTTCTTAAGGATTTTGTACCTGTTGGAGAGATTGAACATACTAGGGACAGGCATAATGTAAAAGTATATTAACTTCAAACTTATATACTCCATTGCCTACTTAATGTCTCTACGTGGATGTCTAATATCCATCTCAAACTTAATGTTTCCACCTGGCTTCTTCCCACAGCCATCCCCATTATTAGGACATAAAGACTATCCTTCCAGTTACTTGAGCCTAAAACCCGCGAATCATCCTTGATGCCTCTGTCTCTGCAGCATTTCCCATCTGATGATGTTTTACCTTCAGGATTCATACTGAATCTGATCACCATTTCTGCTGCTACCACCGAGATTCAAACTGCCATTCTCTCTTTTCTGGATTATTACTACATTTAGCCTTCTGGCTTATTCCCTGCTTCTGCTCTTGTCTCTATACACATCCAGAATGATCCTCTAATAAGTCAAATTAGATTGTCAGTCCTTTGCTCAAAACCTTCCAGTGGTTTTCCATCGCAGAGTAAAAGACCAAGTTCTGACAGTGGCCTAAAAGACTGTAGAGTCTGTTCTCAGTTTACCTCTCTGGCCTAATTACCTATGACTCTTTACTCTTCATGTCACTTCAGCTACAGTGACACTGTTGCTTTTTTCCTAAGATCCAGGTTGTTCCTTTAAAGCCTTTATGCTTCCTATTACCTCTCCCTGAAATGCTTCTCCTGTATTGGTAGCATGGCCTTTCCTCTTTCTTTGTTTAGGTGTAAGGCTCAAATGTCACCGTATCAGTGAGGCCCTGGCTCTATTTCCCTTACCCTGCTTTCTTTTTCTCCATAGCATTTACCAGCGTGCGACAGGCCGTGTGCATATGCATGTGTAATTAATTAATTAATTTTAACTTTGAAATTTTAAAATTTTATTTATTTGAGAGAGAGCAGTAGAGAGTGAGAGAGATCATGAGCAAGGGGAGGGGCAGTGGAGAGGGAGAAGCAGACTCCCCACTGAGCAGGGAGCCCAAAGTGGGGCTCTGTTCCTAGACCCCGAGATCATGACCTGAGCCGAAGGCAGATGCTCAAATGACTGAGCTACCCAGGCGCCCTTAATTTTAATTTTAAAAATTTATTTCACTGTTGTGTCCCCATAGGTGTAGAATAGGGACTGGTAAGCCAAAAAAATGGCCAGCTGCCTGTTTTTGTAAATAAACTTGAATTAGAACACAGCCCCGCTCATACATCGGTGCATTGCCTGTGGCTGCTCTGACACACCAGCAGCAGAGCTGAGTACTGTCGACAGAGACCACGTGGCCTGTAAAGCCTACAGGGTTTGCTGTCTGGTCCTTCATTGGGAAATTTTGTTTGCTGACCCTTGGACTAGAACGATATCTGGCACACAGTAGGTGACTGAGTGAACATAAAGTAAATGCAGGGTACAAACTGTAAATTACTAGTGAGGATATGGATATTTCAGAAGTTGTTACTAGATTTTAATAATTAGGATGATTTGGGAATATGTCAACTCTAATAACTCATTCGAGCTGAAGTTCTTGAATTTATTTCAGGCATTACTACCCGATAGCAGAGATGGGCCAACTTTTTGAATGCTACACCTAAATTGGAGATGATCGTGTTCCAGAGGTGCAAGATCCTTTTAAATATCAGCTTTTATATGGTGTTAACAGAAAGAACTCTAGATAATGAGTTGGTGGGAGTTGGTGGTTGTATGCTGTGAAAAGCATGAGCTGAAATAAATGTGTACAGTTCTCAATCACTTATGCTAAAGGATGGACATACAGAATAGATAATACATTGTGTTTGACTTTGGAATACATTTTGGATTGCAATGGATTAACCTCACTATTCCAGGTACTTCTAGTAGTGTATTTAAGTAGCACAGTAAAATTAAACTGTAAAACCCAGCTCAGAAGAATCTGGAAAATTGTATTGCTTCTGGCATCCTGTCTTTGTCCACACCTTTTTATTTTATTTATTTTTATTATTTTAATTTTTTTGAGAGAGAGCATGATGGGGGTGGCAGAGGGAGAGCCAGGGCAGAGTCAGATATGGGGATCAACTTCACAATCCTGAGATCATGACCTGAGTTGAAATCAAGACTTGGGTGCTTAACTGACTGAGCCACCAGGAGCTCCCCGCCCTACCCCCCCACAGTCTTACCTTTTTAAAAAGTACATCTAGGGGATAAATAAAAGCAGTCATGCAAGGCACCTGTGTGAAGAGGTGGAGATTTTAGAAGTATTCTAGTTTTATTTATTTATTTTTAATTTTTATTTATTTTTTAGAGATTATATTTGACAGAGAAAGACACAGCGACAGCGAGAGAGACATAAGGAGGGGGAGTGGGGGAATGGGAAAAGCAGGCTTCCTGCAGAGCAGGGATCCTGATGTGGGGTTCGATCCCAGGACACTGGGATCATGACCTGAACCAAAGGCAGATGCTTAATGACTGAGCCACCCAGGTGCCCCTAGTTTTTAAAGATTTATTTATTCATTTGTCAGAGAGAGAGAGAGTGAGCGTGAGCAGGAGAGTGCACAAGCCGGGGGAGAAGCAGACAGAGGGAGAAGCAAGCTTCCCGCTGAGCAGGGAGCCTGATCCCTGGACCCTGGGATCATGACCTGAGCTGAAGGCAGACGCTTAACTGATTGAGCCACCCAGGTGTCCCAGTATTCTAGTTTTAAAAGTCCTTTACTATTAATTGAGCTAAGTATAGAGAAGGAATGTTGGACTATATACTGCATGCTTAGAAAATAAATGTAATTTAAGCAAATGATAAAGAATTACGGAGTCAGGGCTGGAAGAAACTTCATTCAGTATGTATTTGAATGTACAATAGCCACTTTATTAGACTGGGTTACAGAGGTATTGAATAAGACAGTTGTTGCCCTCATGAGACTTAATGTCTAATCCTCCTCCCCAGTCTCCACCTCACCTCATTTTATGTTGTATATTGGAATCTAAAGCTTGAGAGAGTAAGTAGTTTCCCCAGGGTCCTGGAGATTGTTATTGGTAGAATGGAACTAGAAGTAAGTTTCTTACATGGGAGATAAAGGCAAAATATTGATTCATTTATGCACAGTTTTGAGTGCTCACTAATGTATTTATCCCTATATTCAGTACTGGAAGATAGGGTGGTAAGTAGAAGGGCACATTTTCTTTTTTTCTTTTTTTTTTTCCCAAAGATTTTTATTTATTTATTTGACAGAGATCACAAGTAGGCAGAGAGGCAGGCAGAGAGAAAGATGGGGAAGCAGGCTCCCTGGCAAGCAGAGAGCCCAATGTGGGGCTCGATCCCAGGACCCTGGGATCATGACCTGAGCTGAAGGCAGAGGCTTTAACCCACTGAGCCACCCAGGCGCCCCTGAAGAATCAATATTTGAGACCCCCAACCTTCCTATGAGATTAAAGATTGTAAATAGAATAATGCAACATAGTGGAAAACATTCTGGATTCCCCTCAAAAAATTCCTTTTACACTCTACATCAAGAAAACGTGCCCTTCGTGCCCTTGATGTAGAGTGTAAAAGGAATTTTTTGAGGGGAATCCAGAATGTTTTCCACTATGTTGCATTATTCTATTTACAATCTTTAATCTCATAGGAAGGTTGGGGGTCTCAAATATTGATTCTTCAGGGGCGCCTGGGTGGCTCAGTGGGTTAAAGCCTCTGCCTTCAGCTTAGGTCAGGATCCCAGGGTCCTGGGATCAAGCCCCACATTGGGCTCTCTGCTCCGCGGGGAGCCTGCTTCCTCCTCTCTCTCTGCCTGCCTCTCAGCCTACTTGGGATCTTTGTCTGTCAAATAAATAAATCTTTAAAAAAAATAAAAATAATTGATTCTTCAGTGTGACTAAGTTCGATAAGTTTAGTGTTTTTCTGACACCCGTCAGTTTTATTAAAGGATTGGGACTTTTGCATGAGGAGGGAAGAACGAAGTAGTTATGGATTCTCTGTTGGAAGTGACCTTTATTTATTTCAGAATTTGTGGGGCGCCTGGGTGGCTCAGGCATTAAGCTTCTGTCTTCGGCTCAGGTTATGATCCCAGGGTCCAGAGGATCAAGTCCAACATCAGGCTCCCTGCTCAGGGGGAAACCTGCTTCTCCCTCTTCCACTCTCCCTGCTTGTGTTCCCTCTCTCCCTGTGTCACTCTCTACAAATAAATAAATAAAAATCTTTAAAAGAAAATCTTAAAAAAAATTTGTATAGAGCCTAAACTTTTGCCTTATGAGTAAGAAAGAACCTTTTTTTTCTTTTCAGTAACTATGCTATCAGGACCTAGAACCCAGGCTGATTTTTAAAATCAGCCATATTGTGGGTTAAATAGACTTTTCACACTAACCTCTTTCCTTTTAGTTACCCAAGCTTTGGGTATATGTAATATTCAGTGGTCAAAGAATCACATCTAGGGGCGCATGGGTGGCTCAGTGGGTTAAAGCCTCTGCCTTTGGCTCAGGTCATGCTCCCCGGGGTCCTGGAATCAAGCCCCACATCGGGCTCTCTGCTCAGCAGGGAGCCTGCTTCCCTTTCTCTCTCTCTGCCTGCCTCTCTGCCTACTTGTGATCTCTGTCTGTCAAATAAATAAACAAAATCTTAAAAAAAAAAAAAAGAATCATATCTAAAGCAGAACACATATTTTATTCTTTAAAATTTCTTCTCAAACTGATTGTGATTATATTTGACTTTTTCTTCTCAGTGCTTGCTTGCTAAAAAAAAAAAAATCAAACATTTGACAGTCTAGGGAAGAGTGAAAAAGGTTAATTAAACTGCTGCTAAACAATTTAGGATGTTTTAGTTATTTGGTGGCATAGACGATTAAGGCTTTTTTCCTTAAAATGTCTAATTGGGAATGCTTTCACAATGGAGACTTTTCAGAGTAAGTTATCTTCACCTCAGGCTTCCTTGCTCTTCCTGTTCCAGAGTATCTTCTTCCATTCTACTGGGACCAATTAGTTTTGGCTCAGTGGTTTTAGTTTCTCTGTGGAAGGTGAGCTTAACCATGTTTATAATCTGTGAACATTAATTCTCTGCCAGTGATCTAAAACACATTGAATTGGGTATCTTTAAATGCAGATGATTTATTTTCCCGGGATTTAGATCATAGCATTTAAAAATGGAAAGACCTGGAGAGCCTGGGGAGCTCAGTTAGTTGAGTGTCTGACTCATGATTTGGTTCAGGTCATGAGATTAGGCTTCACCCTCAGCACAGAGAGTGGGAGATTCCCTCTCCTTCCACTGCCCCTCCCTGTGCTGGTGCTCAATAAAGAAATTAATTAAATAAATTCTTTTTAAAAAATGCCTCTTAAAAAAATTTTTTTTGAAAGTTATTTATTTGAGAGAGAGTGAGAGAGACAGCATGAACAGGGCAGAGGGAGAGAGAGAAGCAGACTCTCCACTGAGCAGGGAGCCCAACATGTGACTTGATCCTGGGATGTTGGGGTCATGATCTGAGCCAAAAGCAGGTGCTCAACGGACTGAGCCACTCAGGCACCCGCAAAAATGCCTCTTTAAAAAAAAAAAATGAAGAGACCGTAGAAACAGTGGTTATTATATATTAGTGATGATTATTCTAGTTCTGTTGCAGGTATAACCACTATTTTTTTTAAGATTTTATTTATGACAGTTATAGCGAGAGAAGGAACACAAGCATGGGGAAGCTGTAGAGGGAGAAGCAGGCTCTCTGCTGAGCCAGGAGCCCTATAAGGGGCTTGATCCCAGGACCCTGGGATCAAGACCCAAGCTGAAGGCAGACTCCCAATACTGTGCCACCCAGGCACCCCATAACCACATTTGAAGACACTACAAATTAGTGTTATGTTGTAGAGGAGGTAGTATGACTACCAGTCTCAAATTACTTAATCATTTCAAAAATAATTGTAAAATAACTGAAATAATATGAAACTGAAATAATAAGAAACATGGACTATGTGTATAAATGTAGATGATTTTAAATAACATTGGCATACAATTTGAAACAGAATTGTCACATTGTAATTGTGTATATGTTAGACCAGTCATAAAATATCTTTTAGCGTGATCAAATGAAGATCAAATCAAATATTTCGGTGGGTGTTGGAGAGAAGGAGGAGGAGCTGGATGAGCTGAAATGTTGTTTGGTGTCATTTGGTTGGTATAAACAGCAAGGCAGTCTAAGTAAGTGTGACCTTCCAGCATTTCAGGCTAGGGTCCCCAGGCACGCTCTTGCAGTTATCTATTGCCAAGGGATAAAACCACTTCTAACTTGGTGCAGAACTCTTAAGTTTCTGGGTGTTGACTAGGCTTATCTAAGTGATTCTTGTATAAGTTCTTTCATGCACTTGTGTCTGATGGGCCTTGCGTTCTTTCCTTCTAGACTCACAGCTCTGGCCCTTGAGCAGGGAAGTGCAAATAACTAGGATCTGAAATAACTCCGTGAACATCACGGTCTCTGTTTCTGTGTAGTTCCAGCATAGGGGCTTCATAGCACCCAGAATTCTTACATGGAGGCTTAGGGCTCCAAAAGCACTTGTTCTGAATAAGAGAATCAGAAGGGTGGTGTATTGTCTTTTATGACCTAAATTCAGAATCAGTGTCATTTCTGCTGCGTTTTATTCATTAGAAATGAGTCATTAAGGCCAACCCATGTTCAAAGGGAAGGGAATTAGACTCCACCTCTTTCTGGGAAGATTGTCAAGAATATGCAGACATATTTCAAAGCCACTTTGGTTGTTCTTCTGGCCACAAATTTACATTCCTCCCAAGTGCTAAACACACTTATCCCTTCTCAGACGGGTCTTTGTTTTTGTTTTTAATATTGAACACTTCACAAATTTGAGAATTTGCGTGTCATCTTTGGGCAGGGGCCATGCTAGTCTTCTCTGTATTGTTCCAATTTTAGTACCTGTGCTGCCAAAGCGAGCACAGAGGGGTCTTACCTCATGTGTCATCATGCTCAGGCTTGAGGTCTAGGATCTTGTCATCTAAAGCCAATCCCAGTGCAGGTTAGGCTATTTGGATAGTGTTCCTCATGTGTAGCTCCCTGGGTACCATTACTTTCACTTTGAGGACCTGTAAGCTAAAGAGAAATCTTATCTCTCCCTAGCCACCCAATATGCAACAGTGGACAGGCATAAGATAACCACTATGGACACTTCTGTTAAAAAATAAAAGAAAAATGTAAGGAACACGATAGTTGCTGGTCCACAGCACATCTGAAATCCAACCAGGCCCATATCATCACTTCTGTGATTAGGGCTCTGCTGCGTTGCTGGGGAACCATCCCTCATAGCTCTTGGTTTTGCCCTTTGAATTCGCCTTCCTTTTCCATAAAACGTATCCTTTGTTGCAGCTGAGTAATTTCTTAAACCACAGGGTTTGAACATGAAGGGGGTGTTTGTCCCAAAAACCTCTTTTCATTTTGTACTGTCTTTTTTTAGTCCAAGATGACAGTGTTTCTCAACATAGAATTCTCTGTGAATCCTTTTGAGGGGTTCACTTTGTTAGACAAAAGCCACACTCAGACAATGATATGTCTTTCTCTACCTTAGGCTCTGTAGAAGAGGAAAAAGTTTTCCTCGACCTCTTAAGATCCTGGCTGGGTCTTAAAATTAAATTGACAAAGACCGATTAAAAGGATACACATGTATTTAATATAAGTTTTATGTTACAGGGGTACTTTTATTAGTAAATGAAGACCTGAAGAAATGTTTATTTTTTAAGTTTTTATTTAAATTCCAATTAAAAAAATTCCAGTTAACATACAGTATAATACTAGTTTCAGGTTACAATATAGTGATTCAACATTTATGTACACACCCTGGTGCTCATCACAAGTGCATTCCTTCATCCCCATCACCTATTTCCCCGTTTCTGCATTGCCCCCACCCATCTCCCCTCTCGTAACCATCAGTTTGTTTTCTGTAGTTAAGAATCTGTTTCCTGGTTTGCCTCTCTGTTTTTTTCCCCCATGCTCATTTGTTTTGTTTCTTAAATTCCACATATGAGTGAAGTCCTATGGTATTTGTCTTTCTCCCAGTGACTTATTTCACTTAGCTTATTGCTGTCTAGTTCCATCCACATCGTTGCAAATGGCAAGATTTCATTCTTTTTTATGGCTGAGAAATACTCCAGTGTGTGTGTCTGTGTATATACTACAACTTCTTTATCTATTCATCTATGTATAGCCACTTGGGTTGTTTCCATAATTTGGCCATTGGAGATAATGCTGCTTTAAACATTGGGGTGCATGTATCCCTTTGAATTAGTATTTTCATATTCTATTTTTTTCTCTAAAATTTTATGTTTTAATTTTTTTGCTTGCTTCCTAGGACTTTATTTTTTTAATTTAAATTCAGTTAACTAGGGACGCCTGGGTGGCTCAGTTGGTTGGACGACTGCCTTCGGCTCAGGTCATGATCCCGGAGACCTGGGATCGAGTCCCGCATCAGGCTCCCAGCTCCACGGGGAGTCTGCTTCTCCCTCTGACCTTCTCCTCGCTCATGCTCTCTCACTGCCTCTCTCTCAAATAAAGAAATAAAATCTTTAAAAAAAAAATAAATTCAGTTAACTAGCACATAATGTATTTTTTTTTAAAGATTTTTTATTTATTTATTTGACCGACAGAGATCATAAGCAGGCCCAGAGCTAGGCAGAGCGAGAGGAGGAAGCAGGCTCTCCACGCAGCAGAGAGCCTGATGCGGGGCTCAATCCCAGGACCCTGGGATCATGACCTGAGCCGAAGGCAGAGGCTTTAACCACTGAGCCACCCAGGTGCCCCTCACATAATGTATTATTAGTTTCAGAGGTAGAGGTCAGTGGTTCATCAGTTGTATATAACATCCAGTGCTCATTGCATTACGTGCCCTCCTTAAAGCTCATCACCCGGTTCCCCCATCCCCTCACCCCACTTTCCCCTCTGTTGTTTCCTATGATTAAGAGTCTCTTATGGTTTGTCTTCCTCTCTGATTTCCTCCTGTTTTATTTTTTCCTCTCTTCCCGTATGATCCTCTGTTTTGTTTCTTAAATTCCGTGTATGAGTGAGATCATATGATAATTGTCTTTCTCTGATTGACATATTAGCATAGTACCCTCTAGTTCCATCCATGGTATTTTTGTATTCTTTGGGTAAACACCTAGTGGGGCAATTGCTGGGTTGTAGGGTAGTTATATTTTTAACCTGAATAAATGTATAAGCCTTAGTATTTTTATGCTGTGTTTGATTAAGTGTGGGCAGTTGTGGAGAAATGTTAGACAAAGAGTATGAAGAAAGTATAGTAAACTGGGGGAAATTTAGCAAGGCCTGTTTGTTAGGATTCTTCTCTATGTCCCCGTGCCTTTGGAGGTAAGAATGCTCCCTTATTCCACATGTAGGGAGGGCACCTCTCCTGTGAGAGTTTTATGACCTGCTTCAGGGCAGAAGAGCAGGGGAAAGGTCAGAATGACCTTCCTGCTTCTGCCATTTTCTCAAGCACCTTCAACTTAAAATATTCAGTATGTCAATATACCTTATTTTAGGGCAGCATGTCCTGAACCCTCTCAGGTCCATTTAAGGTTTTTGTGGGACAACACCTTTAAGATTCTTAGAAGTCTTTTTGTTTGAAAGGAATTGTGAGGTACCACCTTAAATTAAATCTTTTGAAGTCTACACTAGGGTTGGTCAGCTATTGCCAGTGAGCTAAGATTTGCTTTTACATTTTTAAAGAGTTGTAAAAAAAGAAGAAGAAGAAGAAGAATGTTCAACAGAGACTGTATATAGCCCTCAAAGTCTACAACATTTATCTTCCCCTTTATGGAAAATGCCAATCCTTGGTCTAAACAAATGTTTAATCTTTAGGCCATGTGTCCTTGATACTGCCTTGGGTTTGATCTTTCTCCAGAAGGTCTTTCTTAGTTTTTTTAAAAAAGATTTTACTTATTTATTAGAGAGAGAAAGAGATAACAAGAGAGCACAAGCAGGAGAGTAGCAGGCAGAGGGAGAAGGAGCTGGATGATGTGGGGCTCCATACCATGATGTGAGCCGAAGGCAGACGCTTATGTGACTAAACCACTGAGGTGCCCCTGGGCATTTCTTAATTTGAGAAATGTTTGCTATATGGGAGTAAGAAACAGTTTTATTTTTGGACCTACCATGTCCTGACTCCTTTATATTTCCCCTGTTTTTTTGAAAATTATATAATTCTTCTCATCTCTGTACCTGTACTTTTTGATACTTAGCTGAAAAACACCAGATGACACTTTTGAT
>PISX010004429.1:0-121684 GCA_004024625.1 Mellivora capensis
CATCGTAACAAGAGAAAAGGGTGGAGGGTAGATGTGGGAGCTTGCAGAAGTTCCCTTCCAGTTGCTTTGATTTCCTCTGTGATCAGGAATTAAGGTCCTCTGAGAGAAGGGAGAACACCTTGGTGGTTTGAGAGGAGGGGTGTGAGTGGCTGGGGTGGGGAAATGTGGTGGGACCACCGGTGAGGCTGAAGGATTATTGGACCCTGGGGTGCTGGGGGAGTGAGCTGCAAAGAGGGGAGGTGGGCTTGGTGAGTGAGAAATTTGGAGCTTTTGTAGTAACTGGGCTTCAAGTTTGGCATTTGGAGGAGGGAGAGGGGAGGGTAAGGTACCAGGAGAGCAAAATCCAGAGGCTGTTCTATGTGGGCAAGTCAGAATGCAGACCAGTCTTTGATCAGAATGAACAAGAGCAACGTCCCAGTCCCGGGGCACAGGAGCTGGGATTCCGCTCCTGGATTCCCTGGACAGATTTCCTTGAGGGTTGTGGATTGTGAGGGTGCACACCCTCCTCTGGGGGCCCTTCCCTGCAGCCTGCCTGACAGGACACATCAGAGGTATCATGCTGTGGGTGAGAGGGGGGCACTGGGGGTTATGGGTGGGATTTCAGATTTAAGAAGACTCTTTTCCTATAGGCTGATTTATTTTTTAAAGATCCTGTGGAGTTTCTTTTCAGCCCTGGAGACCCAGCAGCCTCAGTCCATTGGCGTTGACACTTCCTAACTAGTGACTGTAGCCAAGCCCAGATGGTTAGCTGATCTCTGTGTGTCTGATGTGGGTCCTCAGCTTTCTGCTGGTGGAAGGGTTTGTTTGCTCCCCTGAAGACTTTCGAGGTGGTACTTTAAAAGAAAGGTTGTGTTTCTGCTTTTGTTGTAGAAATTACAGAAAATTAGAAGGGGGGAAACCATACTTGTAATTCTGACTCTCTAAAATGTTATTTTATTTTTTTTAAGATTTCATTTATTCATTTGACAGAGAGAGACATACAGGGAAAGAGGGGACACAAGCAGGGGCACAGAGAGAGGGAGAAGTAGGCTTTCTGCTGAGCAGGCAGCCTGATGAGGGGCTCAATCCCAGGATTCTGGGATCATGACCTGAGCCGAAGGCAGATGCCCAAAGACTGAGCCTCCCAGGTGCCCCAAGTGTTAATATTTTAATGTATTTCCTTCTAGTGTTTTTCTTCGTACATACATGTGTATCATTTTTCCTACAAAAGGAGGGTCACATTATACATATGTAGGTTTCCGCCCATCTTTTCCCTTTATGTTGTACCCTGAGCTCTTCCTGCCATGACTGAGTGCTTGGTGTGCTCAGGGCAGCCGTGCTCCTGTGCGTGAACGAGTCCTTCATTTGCCCGGTCCCCTATTGTTGGGTAGTTACGGGGTTTTCCGCTTTTTAATTGAAGAGACGTTATCATTCCTTGTACAGTGCCATTGTCGTCCTTATATTTGAATCTCAGTCCATGATTATTTCATCAGGATAAGTTCTAGAAGTGGAATTATGGGCTAAAGCACTTGATAAATGTTATGAAATTGCCTTTTAAAAGGACTGTGCCAATTTATTCTCCTGTCAGTAGGCATGATAACGGCCTTTTCATCATTCTCTGGCTAACCGTGAATAATAGAATTTCAAAAATCGTTTATATAAAAAGGGGCATTTTCAACCTATGCAATTAGCTAAGTAATACGTGCATACAGCTGGAAACCTGCAGCGGTAGCAGGAGATGGAAAAGAACAGCAGCCCACGACTGGGCCGGGCCGCCCCTCAGAGGCAAGCATTGTCCTCGGTCAGCTTTGCAAACTGGGATCACTTCCAGACGTCCAGAGCACAGTGTGTGCCTCGAGTTTACCAGTTTTCGGCGTCATCTGTTGGTCCGCCCCTCTGATGGGTGCACCCTGGTTTCCTCACCTGCGTGCCGCCCTCAGCACTTAGCACAGGGCCTGGCACACGGTGAGCGCTGGGTGAAGGTGGATGCTCACGGCCACCGTTGCTACGAATAGCTTTCCTGAGACCCCTGCCCCCTCCACGTGACCTTCCTCCCGGCCCCTAGATAAGGGGAGAACTTAACACTGGCGAAGCCTTATGAGCAGCTAGATGTTTTGCAGAAAAGCCTGTGAGGAAAAAGAAAAACAAAGGAGGGGTCTCGAGCTTTCTGAGGTCATGGCACCAGGCCACTGAGCTGCTGCCGGCTTCGGAGGAAGGCGGTGAAGCTCCACTGCGGCTGCTTTCCTCGGCACCCTTCCCGGATGTCGTCAGGCAGCTCCTGGGGACGTTGAGGAGCATTCGTTGGCTCTGGTTGTGCTGGATGCTTGGACACGCTCTCGCACCCCTCACGGCTGCTCTGAAGTAGGGTTACTGCTAAGGGCAAAAAAGGAAGAAGGAAAACTGGTACAGGGGCAGCATATAGTTTAATTTATTACAGATCCATTTGCGAGAGATTAGAGGGTTTTTTCCTTTCTTTGTGTGTTTTAGTGGTTCACAGGGTTCTGTGACCATCACCACAACCTGATTCCAGAACATTTTCCTTCTCCCAAAAGAAACCCAGTACTGTTCAGTCACTCCCTACCCCTGTCCCCCCACCCCCACCCCGAGCGAACACCAGGCTACCTTCCTGTCTCTCTAATCACTCATTCTGGAAATTTCATATAAGCAAGATTATACAATCTGTAGTATCCCGTGACTGGCCTGTCTCACATAGCAGGATGTTTTCAAGATGTATCCAGTCAGTGCTTCAGTCCCCCCCTTTTTTGGCCGAATAATGTTCCATTGCCTGGGCTTACCACTTTTTGTGATCTGGTTATCGGTTGTGGACATTCAGGTTGTTTTCACCTTTTGGATGTTATGACTAATGTTATGAACATTCATGTTTGAATTTTTATGTGGATGTGTTCATTTTCTTTGGTGGAGTTGTTGGGTCATATCGTAACACAGTTAACTTTTTGAGGGTCCACTAGGCTGTGGTACAATGTGGCTGTACCATTTTATGTATCACCAGCAGTGAAGAAGGGTTCCGAGTTTTCCACATCATCAATATTTATGATTATCTGTCTTTTTGCTTATAGCCAACTTAGTGACTGTGAAGTAGCGAGTCATTTGATTTACATTTCCCTAACGATGAATGATATTAAGCATCTTTTCTTGTCCTCGTTGGCCATTTGTATGTCATCTGTGGGGTAATCTGTATTCAAGTTCTTTGTCCATTTTCAAGTGGGACTTTTTGTTGTTGTTGTTGAGATATAAAAATTCTTCATACAGGGGCGCCTGGGTGGCTCAGTGGGTTAAAGCCTCTGCTTTCGGCTCGGGTCTTAATCCCAGGGTCCTAGGATCGAGCCCCACATCGGGTTCTCTGCTCCGCGGAGAGCCTGCTTCCTCCTCTCTCTCCCTGCCTGCCTCTCTTGCCTACTTGTGGTCTCTGTCTGTCAAATAAATAAATAAAATCTTAAAAAAAAAATCTTCATACATGGTGTTCACAAGTCTCTTTTAAGTTATATGACTTGCAAATATTTTTTTCCAATTCTTGACATTGTCTTTGTACTTTCTTGCTGACATAATTTGCAACACAAAATTTTCTAATTTTGAGGAGTTCACAATTTATGTCCTTTCTTTTGCTTCTTATGTTTTTGGTGTCATACCTGAGTCTGTTGCCTTATCCAGGGTCTTCAAGATTTACTCCTATGTTTTAGCTCTTACATTTAGGTTTCTGATCCATTTTGAGTTAATTTTTGTGTTTGGTGTGAGGTAGGGCTCTCAGTTCATTCTTTTGCATGTGGAATTCCAGGTGTCCCAGCACCTTTTGTTAAAAAGTCTGTTCTTTCCCATTAAATTGTCTCGGCGCCCTTGTTGAAAATCACCATAAATGTTAAGGAAATGTTGTTTTCTGTAACAAACATTGATTGTCTCAAAGTCATGAGACACCGTCTCTTAGAACTATTAAACCTATTTATAATATGGAAAAGTCTTTCTCTCTTTTTAGCAAATAGACTTAGTGATTAAACTTTTTAATGATAACTTACAGAATGAATAAAGATTTAACTTAACTTTTATGGCAACTGGTATGTAAATATTTGCTAAACTTTCCTTATTTCTCCAAGGAGGTAATTGGCTGATAGAGTCCTTTGTCTTTTGAAAGCCCTTGTGTCAACAGTCTCTTGTTCTTTCACGATTTCTTATTACACTGCTAATTGAAATTTGTAGCCTCTGGCTTTGAAAACTTTTTTTAGATAAGGCTTAATTAAAGACTGTGGAGCTTGGAATTTTTCTGATTCTACAACAGTAAAACGTTTTCATTGTGCTGTAATCAGTCACAGCCCCAAATGGGGCAGAGGGAGCCCTCCATGCTGGCGCTGTGTCCTCTTGGACGTGGCCCTATGATCACCTGACTGTTTCCTGGGTGTTCGGCACAGCTTGATATCCCAGGTTCATCTTACACTTTACTTGCTCCAGACCAGGAATCTTAAGGAGCTCTGTAGCCCCCCGTCCGCACCTCTTTTTTAAAATAGAGAATGCTATTTAGAACCCAAATCTGGGCTTTTCATGTCTGCATTGCTTCTAGGCCCTTTACATTGTGATCACTCTTTATAGTTGCCCATCCCAGAATGCTTTCCCACTTCTGTTTGCCTTCGGGTAGCACTCACCATCTTCTCATGTATCCTATATTTGCGTCCCCCCAGAAGCATGTGAACTGTGTGTGGATAGGTCTTTTGAACAGCCTGGCCCAGCCTAGAGCAGCTCATGGCCCGTGCTCAGCGCTCTGCAGGTGGTGACAGAGTAACCGGCAAGTGACAACACAGGAGTGGAGCGTGCCTGGGTGTGATTGCTGGGATTGCTGGGTGACGGCGTGTGCACGCTTAATTCCACCAGTTAATACCTTCATGTAGTTGTCCCTTTATATCTCCGTGGAAGCAGTTTTACTTAGGGGAAAATTTACATTTCGGTACATCTGTTCACAGTGAGAGGATAGGCTCAGGACACACCCAGTTCTTGGTCGCCTAGCTCTGCCTGTGCTGCCTGCTCTGTCCTTCATTGGCTTCCCGGGGGCCTCCTGCCACTGTGACTGTCTCGCTGCCTGTCTGTCACTTGTGCTCACTTTCTTCTGTTTTATATTCTTGGCAACCCCATGTAAAAGTGTTTTCTCATTTACTTAAATACATAGGTCTGTCTTTCCCACTAGAAAGGAAGCTTCATGAAATCAAGGCTCTTATTTGCCATGCTGCTTGCCCTGTGCTCAGCATCTAGCACAGTGCCTGGCACAGAACTGGCTCTCAAAAAATATTTGCTGAGTGAGTTATATTTTTAATATCTTCTGATAGAGTCTAAAATGAATTCTGGTGTCAAGAGAAGAGAACATTGGGTTTCTGTCTCTTTACCTATATACACAGCCTTGAACGGCATGTCTAAAATTAAATTAAAAAAATAGAAATAAGTATGCAATAGATACATGTATTGTGTGTGTGTGTAAAATCTGGAATATGGAGGATGAAACCACTGGAAGTGAATTTAGGATAAATAAAATGAAATACATTTTTATAATTTGTTAGAATAAAAGCTGGTATTAGTAGGCCTTGTAGGTAGAGCTTTAAAGGACTGGTATTAAAAAGTAATCTTCATTTTTTTTTCAAGTATAAAACCTTGAAAACAAAAACTAAGCTTTAAATAAATAGAAAGTTCCTTGTAACCCTACCCCCAGATATAAATAAAAGTAAATGTTTTGTTTATATTTTTCAGACATTTTATATATATGTATACATAAGTATGTGTATATATGTTTTTGTGTATTTGCCTTTTATACCTCCTCTATTACTATTTTTTAAATATTTTTAAAATTTTTAAAAAGATTTTATTTATTGTCAGAAGAGAGAGGGAGAGAGAGAGAACACAAGCAGGAGGAGTGGCAGGCAGAGGGAAAGGGAGAAGCAGGCTTCCCACTGAGCAGGGAGCCCAGTGCAGGGCTGGATCCCAGGACCCTGGGATCATGACCTGAGCCTAAGGCAGATGTTTAACCGACTGAGCCACCCAGATGTCCCAGTATTATTTTCTTAAAAATGAAATTGTATAATACTAAACATTGTGTTCTATATTTTCCATTCTGTATCTGTAACACTATCTCATTTATTTAAATTATCAAGTTGATTTCCATTTTGCTGGTTTATTCTGATATATTTATTTAATCCTTTGTCAATGTGTGATTGGGTTGTTTCTGCTAAAAACCACGTGTATGAAAAGCAGTATGTGTCTGTTTGCAGGTGCTGGTTGTTCAGTTATCATCTCAGCTCCAAAAGCACATTTTACACACCACGTTGTGGTGCTCTGCAAAGTGCCTTTCTGCTTTCAGCTCTTTTTTGGCTCCACGCAAAGAGGGCAACGGGGAGACTGGAGCAGGTGGGGTGGGTGGGGGTGAGGTGGGATGGGCAGCGGGTGGTGGCGCTTCTTGCTCATGCTGTTCTGGTAAGTGCCACCCAGCAGTGGCCTTCACTGCGGCAGCAGGAGCTCGTTCAGTTCCCCACAGCTCCCTCCAAGAACCAGCCTGGTTCACCACTCAGAGGTCTGTCCTCAGAAATTCTCCCAGAAATGCCCCCTGGCCCTGGGACTTCCCCACCCATTAGATGGCTCCCTTCGATGTCTGCCTTCAGATGTTCCCCCTCAGACATCTTCCTTCAGACCTCCCTCCCTCAGAATTCCTCCCTCAGAGGCTCTCCCTCAGAGGTCCTTCCTCAGGTCTCTCCTTCAGATGTCCCCCCTCAGACATCCTTCCTTTAGATGTCCTCCCTCTGATGTCCCCCCCCAAGAGTTCCTCCCTCAGATGCCCTCCCTTGGAGGTCCTTCCTCAAAGTTCCCCTCTCTGACCTTTTCCCTCAGATGTTTTTCCCACTGACAACCTCCCTGAGATGTCCTCTCTCAGAAGTCTTTCTTTAGATGCTCCCCCCACAGATGTCTCCCTCAGATGTCCCTCCATCACACATCCTCCTTTGGATCTCCCTCCATCTGACGTCCTTCCTTCAGATCTCCTCCCTCAGATATCCTCCTTCAGATGTCCCTCTCTCAGAATTCCTTCCTCAGAGGTCCTTCCTCAGAGGTCTCTCCTTCAGTTGTGCCCCCCCCCAGTCCTCCTCCCTCAGACATCCCTCTTTCAGATATCCTCTCTCTGATGTCTCTCCTTTAGATGTCCCTCCCTCAGAATTCCCTCCGATGCCTTCCCTTGGAGGTCCTTCCTCAGAGGTCCCCTCTCTGACCTCTTCCCTCAGAAGTCTTTCCCACAGATATCCTCCCTGAGACGTCCTCTGTCAGAAGTCCTCCCTTAGATGTCATCTCCACAGATGTCTCCCTCAGACGTCCTCAGATGTCCCCCTCAGACGTCCTTCCCTTAGACATCCCCTCCCCCTAGACATCCTCCCTCAGACTTCCTCCTTCAGAGGAGTCCTCTCAGAGGTCCCAGCAGCAGCTAGTGTCCCTCAGTGGAGGGCTCTCCACTGTGACCTCTCTGACATGCTTCCAGGGTCTGGTACTTCATCCAGTTCTTGGTTCCCCCGTGGCACAATCCCACAAATGAAATGGGTTTTAGAATTCACAGGTTTCTTTCTGTTCTTTTATTTTTTATTTTTTTTAAAGATTTTATTTATTTATTTGTCAGAGAGAGGGGGAGAGAGAGCGAGCACAGGCAGACAGAGTGGCAGGGAGAGGCAGAGGGAGAAGCAGGCTCCCTGCCGAGCAAGGAGCCCGATGTGGGACTCGATCCCAGGACGCTGGGATCATGACCCGAGCCGAAGGCAGCCGCTCAACCCACTGAGCCACCCAGGCGTCCCTCCTTCTGTTCTTTTACATGGAGTTCTAGATACTACTGTGCTTGAGAAAGTAGACATAATCAGACACTTCTCAGATTGTGTGTCATTCCTTCTATGTGGCCCTGGTTGATGCTGCTTTCACAATCCAGGGAGGTCATCCCAGACACATCGTGGTCCCCTCCACCCCTTGGTGACCGAATGCCCTAGTGGCAGGGTGCATGATGGTCACCTGCGGCCTGTGAGGCTGCAGCTTCTTCAGCTGATGGGAAAGAACTGGGGATTTGACTTTGTTTTAATTTGTATATACCGGGACGCCTGGGTGGCTCATTTGGTTAAGCGGCTGCCTTCGGCTCAGGTCATGATCCCAGCGTCCTGGGATCGCGTCCCACATCGGGCTCCTTGCTCAGCGGGGAGCCTGCTTCTCCCTCTGCCTCTCTCTGACAAATAAATAAATTTAAAAAAATTTTTTTAATTTAATTTGTATATACCACATTTTCTGAAATATCTTTGTACTTCTTCAACAGTGGGAGAGTCCTCTTCCTCCTTTGTTTAAAATGTCCCATAGCCTGAGACCTTTTATTTCCCATGTATTTAGCAAGTTGCCTTCTCTGTTAAAGGATGGCAAAACAGAAGAGAAAAGTTACTGAAGTGACAGAGAAAAAGAACAAAAAACTGAAGAAGGCGTCGGCAAAAGAGAACCTGCTGGCACCCGAAGCCATGCCGGGGACCAAGCAAGTGCACCCCGAGGTAGGCGCACGTGGGGTCGTGGGGGCCTCACCTCGTTTCTTCGCCGGAAGGGGAGGCAGCTGGGGCTTGGACTGCTGGTGTCTGTCCGGGAGGAGCAGAGGATGGAACAAGGGACACGTGGACACACTCGGTGCCTTCTAGAGGCCACTGTAAGACAAATAAGAGGTCCGCAAGTTTTAGGTTTGAGCAGCCGTTCGATCTGCAGACCGCCATTTGGGGTGCCGTGCTGCAGAGGGCCCCGGAGGGGCAGGCTCGGCCCGGCGGCGCGGGCTGGAGCTGGCCCTTCGAGCAGCGCTCTCAGGGGTGGGCCGCCTCCGGGGATGCGTGGAACGTGGCCCAAGACTCTGTACTCAGGAATTCAGATCATAACATAAAAATGTTCACGTCTAGTGTGATGTAAGTCGGCCACCAAAATAGGTGTGTGCATTTAAGTTTGTTTTCTGTTACCACCACGTTCTGAGTGTTCACATTTCTCTTTATTGAGTGGTCTTTACAGTTCCTACCATGCCGGTGATCAAAATAGCGTAAGATAAGTTCTGACAAATGATTGCACATAAAGTAAAATTTGAGCAGGTATACAGCACGTAGTGATGCGGCAGGTCATGCGTCGATGGATGAGCATCCCTGTTCCTCGAGCGGGACAAGGCTGAGTGTAGGTGTTGGTCCTGTTTCCCACGCTTGCCTGTAAGCCCTGAACAGCCTCATTCACATCAGTGAGTGAGGATGGAAGTTTGCTCATAACAGCATTCTTAAATCCTCAAACTCAGAGACGGTTAATGTGATTTGGGGCACATTTTATCAAAATTTATTTTTAAAGATCTGCCATTAGATGACAACTTGACTAGATCTTTCTTCAGTTCTCTTGAAGAAAGAATTGGAAACCACCTGACTCAGTCAAGGATGTGTTGCTGGGGTAGTTGGGGTTGACTTCTGCAACACCAGTATTTCAAATTCTGTCATTGTTCAGTGCCCCCAAGGTGTTTATGCCCTCAGCAGTGTTCCCTGGTAAGATTTAGGTGGCTTTTTAAAAAAAATATTTATTTATTTTAGAGAGCGAGAGCATGCATGCTTACATGAGCAGGGGAAGGGGCAGAGGGAGAGGGAAAGAGAGAATCCAAGCAGACTCCACGAGGAGCTCACGACCCTAGATCATGACCAACCCAAGTGGAAATCCGATGCTCAACCCGGCGCCCCAGCAGCTGGCTTTTTCTCCACAAAATAGGGAGAGGACCATTGTGCAGGGGGAGGAGGAGAGGAGGGCCCACCTGACAACCAGCCCACTTCCTGGCTGCGGGCCATCCTAGCCTTTTCTCGGAGCAGGTTCAGAATGAGTGCTAGTGGCATTAGGGCCCTGGGAGTGCACTCCTGAGACCACCTGTGCCACGCGGCTGCCCGGGCGAGTCTCAGTGTCCTTCAGGTGGCTGCTTTGATGACTGTTGGTCCAGATCACTTGAGTCCTGCATCCACTGAGGCATCTCTGTGCTTCTGAGAGGCACTGTGAGCTCATTCATCTCCCCGTGGCTGTAGCAGTCCAGGGGCCCTGGGATGGGCTCAGTGAGTGCTGGGTGTGTGCAGAGAGAAGACGCTCAGCTGTGGCCATGGGGCCTGGGAGGTGTGGGGGTGAGCAGGGAGCGGGACCCTCACTGGTTCCGGGTACCCTTTTCCTGCATGCTCTTGGCAGAGACCTACTAAATGTGGCAGCTCATCTGATCACAAGGCCAGTCTGCTCCTGTGTGTGGAAGTGTGGCGGTTCACACAGCGTCGGTGTCAGGAACCTGGTTGGCATCAGTGGCGCCTGCGTCTTGCTCTGAATTCGGGCTCTTCACAAACCCGTGACCCCCCGGGCCAATTCTTGTTAGGCTCTGTGTTCCGCCGCTTGAGCCCTGACTGTGTCTGTTCTTCCTGCTTTCCGGCTCCCAGAGGGAAGCTGGCATCCGGAGACTCCTCGAGCTCCTGCTTGGTGCTTCAGTCCACCCCTGGTTCCTACAGAGCCGCAGTTATACATGATTTTCTTGGGCTCTTTCTAGGATACTTTCCTGCTTCTTGTAGACTCCTCCAATTTCTTTTTTTTTTTTTTTTTTTTTTTTTTTTTTTTTTTTTTTTTTTTTTTTTTTTTTTTTTTTTTTTTTTAAGATTTTATTTATTCATGAGAGACATGGAGAGAGGCAAAGGGAGAAGCAGGATCCCTGCAGAACAGGAGCCCAATGCAGGACTTGATCCCAGGACCCTGGGATCATGACCTGAGCTGAAGGCAGATGCTTAACCAACTGAGCCAACCAGGTGCCCTAGACTGCTTTAGTTTCTTTAAAATAAGCCCCATACAGGGGTGCCTGAGTGGCTCAGTCAGTTGAGCATCTGGTTCTTGGTTTTGGCTCAGGTCACGATCTCAGGGTCCTGGAATCAAAACCCCTGTCGGGCTCTGCGCTCAGTGCAGAGTCTGCCTGAGATTGTCCCACTCCCTCCCCCTCTGCCTCCCCAAGTTGTACACATACACACTTGGCTTTCTCTGTCTCACACATAAAAAAATAAATCTTTAAAATATAAAATAAACCCCATACTATCACCTTGGTGAGTTTTAATTTTGTCACAGAACTTCCAGCTTTCCTTTCTTGATCTCTGCTTGCTGGTGGGACCCACAGATAGTGTGGGTTTATGGTAGATGCCAGCATGGGTTAGAATTTCTGCCTAAGATGCAAGGTGATAGTCTCTGTGTTGAGTTCAGGTCATTTTGTTAAAAGTATGTGATTTTTTTTGTTATTAAAGTACATGTTGATTGTACTTATATATATATTCCATATATGTTCTCATATATATTGTACTTACATATATTCCAAATAAATTTGGAAGACAGAAGAGCTTCCAGTTTCTCTTTTGATGACTGGATTTTTGTTCAGTTTGTAACATAGTGGAGGAGGTTCCTGGTAGAGGCATGTGCACTTTTGCTTCCTTTTCTGTCCCTGGGTGTTGAGGCTTGGTGGCAGGCTGGCCCAGCCGAGGAGCAGGAAGTGGGCTTTGAAACCCACTTGTGGCCTGCAGGGGCGAGTGAGTGTGAAACCGGGACTGGCCAGCAGGGGTCGCAGCCCCTCTGCCTACAGGCAGCCGGCGCTTGTTTGCCCCAAAGAGCTGCAGTCCAGTGTGTTTCCAAGCCCCGGGAGGATTTTTAGGTGGGTCTCCCAGTGAGGTTCTGTGCTTGTGGGCTTGTGTCCCAAAGACCCCTTCTTATACTGTCAGTCTCCCAGGGAAGTGGAGACTTCTTTGGGAGGACACACCTTGGGCTATGCTAATGAAAGTATTTCTTCACTCTGTGGTTCTCATGGGAAATTATGGAAAAGCAATGTCAGGCAGTTTTCTAAAGAGAGAACATTGACCGCTGCACCTAATCTTAAGGAGGGCGGGTGGACCGGGCCTGGAGAGCACATCCTATTACCCTGGGAGCTTGTGGAAAAGTACTGTGCTGTCCCCCCACTGCCCTGGCTCCAGGATCAACCTCTGGAATCCACATGAAGAACAGAGAAGCCTCTGTCCCCTTGGACCACTGTGTTGTCCTCCCGGAACTGTCCGTCTAGATAGGCCTGTGGGACCCTGAGTGGCCACTTCCCACAGCACAAGTGCCCTGAGCCTGTGCCAGGAGGGCTGACGTTTCCCCAGTGCTCGCACTCTGTGGCCCTTGGGGGCAGCTTCCTCAGAGCCAGACTTCCCACTGGCATCAGGGGGCCTCGGCACACCCAGTGGGCTCATCTCTGTTTGACTTTCATGCACTCTGGAACGTAGAAAGCCATCTGTACAGCCCCGGACACCCCAAACCGCCCGTTCCACTCCTTCGTTTACACGGCTCACTAGCCCATTAACCTGCCAAGGCCCGTGCAGGTCTGCATCTCGGAGAAGAGGGTGTGTGTGATGTCCTGGAATGGGGCAGAGCCCTCCTGCTGCCTTTCTCGGTGCCTTGGTAACTGGTTCTGGCTGGCTGGCCACAGGCTTTACTAAGGACCTACAGCCTTAGTAGGTTCTACACCTGGCAGGCGCTACACCTTCTCCCGCCATTGTGCTGGGTGGGCGACCCAGGGGTCCAGGATGGGGTCCACAAGCCTGTCTTCTTCCATCCTTCTTCTGAGGATGATATCCTGGGCCACAGAAGTCTCCACCCATTTCCTGGCTTCTTGAAACTGTCCTGTGAGCCTGGGCTTCAGGACTGGGCAGTCAGACCTTCAAGTTGCTGGACCCCTTCCACTGAGAGGGTTGCGAGGATTAAATCTTAGACAGCAGGTGTATTCAGAGGGGCTACGACCCCATTATCAGCTGGCACAGGAAAGGGCAGGAGGTCGTAGTATTGCTCCTGCAGGTCTCCCCAGCCCTGCTGAGGAGATCTCCATGGTTTAGTTTCTGTCCCAGACACTGAGCCACATGCCTGGGAAATGGCCTCCCGCCGCTGTCCCCGCAGGCCAGTCAGGCTGCTACATGCCTTGACCAGCACGTGGGAGGGGCTGCTACGGTGCCCACGGCCTGGACTATCCGGAGACAGGAGGGGTGGCTGATGGTGAGCAGGGGCCTTCTCCCCTCATCTCTCCCTGTGTTTGCAGAACACCGGAGTTCTCATGGGACAGCTCTGGGGTGCCCCAGGCCCAGGTGTGGCTGTTGTCCTGACTTCATGTTTAAGTCGACCAGAGAGGCTGGTACTTGCTCGGTCACCTGGCCGGCTGGGTTAGAGAAAAGACTCACAGTTGGGTTTCCTGCATCTGGCTACCTTTTGGAGCACCCGAGGAAGACCAGGACGGGGAGCTGCAGCGTTGCCTGCCCTGGCCCTTTAGGGTAACTGGGCGGGGAGTGCCAGTCAGTGGGCCGCTCAGCCATGTGCTTCGGCAGCAGTGCCCGGCACCGTATAAGGAATATACCCGGCTCCTTTCTGGCATCTGCTCTCACACTGTAAATGTTGGTGATGTGCTTGGGAGAAAGACCTCAGATTTGACGAGCAGACCATCCCACATTGGGAATGACAGTGCATTCCTGAATCTGGAGGGCATGGTGACAGTAATAGCCACTTTTCTTCTTTCAGAGTGTAATGTTCTGTGCATAAGCTGTTGGACTCCCAAGTTCCTTACGTGCCCCCTGTGTTTTCACGGGCCCTGCAGGAACATGGCTGGTGACAGTGGGGCTGGACGTGGCCCGGGCTCCGCACTGCCACACTCAGAGTGCTCAGAGTGTTGCTTATCTGGAAGGGAAGCAGCTACTCCATATGGGCCATCTTTTTTCCTTCCTATGTAATCTCGAAAATGGGATAGGAGCTATGGGCATCAAGCCAACAAGCACTTTATAAAACCATCAAATGAGGTTGTGAACTTTATGGCCTTGAGAATTTGCTCAGAGCCAAAATACTTCATTCCAGTGGTATTTTGCTTAAGAAATATTACTGGTCTGGGGGCGCCTGGGTGGCTCAGTGGGTTAAAGCCTCTGCTTTTGGCTCGGGTCATGATCCCAGGGTCCTGGGATTGAGCCCCGCATCAGGCTCTCTGCTCTGCGGAGAGCCTGCTTCCTCCTCTCTCTCCCTGCCTGCCTCTCTTGCCTCCTTGTGATCTCTGTCAAATGAATAAATAAAATCTTTAAAAAAAAATATTACTGGTCTGGCAGTAGATTTTTTTGTTGTTAAACTGGTGGGGGTGAGGGGATGTTAATCTTTATAGGCAGCTCCCTAGGAGCCTAAATTGTTTTTCCAGCAGAAATTCCCCTCTGCCATTGTTTTGTTTTCTACTTGGTGACTACTGAACACTTAAGTTGTCAACCAGCTGGAGTTCAGGGCTAAGGGAGTTGAGAGGAAAGGCAGACCCAGAGAAGTTCTGTGACTCCCCTGAGGCCCATGGTAAGTTGGTGGGAGGCCGAGATCCCCTTGTCCTGTCTTGGTAAGCTAGCTTGGCCGCCTCCTGAGTTCTTTCCTTTTTGTGGCCGAGTAACACTCCACTGTACTTAGCACGCATTTGGTCCTCTGTTCACCAGATTGTGGACATTTGGGGTGTTTCCAGTTTGGGGCTAGAATGAGCATGCTGTGAATATGTGTGTGCAAGGCTTTCTGTTTTCATTTCTCTTGGGTAAATTCTCAGGACTCAGGTGGGCTACATGGTAAGTGTGTGTTTACTTTTTTATTTGACAGAGAGAGACCACAAGCAGGCAGGCAGGTTCCCTGCCGAGCAGAGAGCCTGTTGCGGGGCTCGATCCCAGGACCCTGGGATCATGACCTGAGCCGAAGGCAGAGGCTTTAACCCACTGAGCCACCCAGGTGCCCCGTGTGTTTACTTTTTTAAGTAGCAGCTAAGCTTTCTTGAAAGTGGCCACCCCAGTGCACGTTCCTGCCAGCAGTGTGTGAGGGTTCCATATGCTCTGTGTATCTGTCCACACTTGGTATTGTCAGTTTTTTAAATTTTGGCCACTCTCGGGAATGTAGTTATGTTTTACTCTGTGTGTGGTTTCAAAAGGCACCTTTTTTGAGGTATAATTGACTTGGAGTAAACTATTCGTACTTAAAGTGTAATTTCTTGTGGTTTTTCACTAGCATTTCCCTGATCGCTGGTGGCGTGAGCATTTTGGGTGCCTTCTGGCTGCCGTAAGTTATCTTTGGTGAAGTGTTTGCTCAGCTCCCTTCTCCATTTTTGTTGGGTTTTCTTATGGTTGAGTTTTGAGAGTTGGTTACATATTTTGGATACGGGTCTTTTATCTGATTTCTGTTTTGCAAGCATATTTCCCCTAGTCTGTAGCTGCCCTTCTCATTTTGTGAGCAGTGGCTTTTGAAGAGCAGAAGTTCTGAATTTTGATCAAGTCTGGTTTCATCAGTATTTCTTTATGGTTTGCACTTTCTGTTAACATGTCCTTTGGCTCACTGTGTCCTGCAGGTGCCCCCCAAGTCCTCCGTGTGGCTCCTCCTCATTGGTTCTGAGTTCTACTTAACATTTCTCTGGAGCGCATTGTGTCCTCTCAGCCTCGCTGGTAATAGTTGTTTACCTTGTTTCTGTATTTACCTGTGGAAACACCTGCTAAGCGCACGTGTGTCTGCTGTGTGTGTGCACGTGACTGCTTCTCCTGGGCTCACACCTGGAAATGGAGTGGCGGGTGGGAGGATCGGTAGGTGAACACGTGGTACACAGTGTCCAGGGGCCCCACTGCTTCTGTGTCTGGCGATCTGGTGGGTGCAGAGTAGGACCTGCTTGTTTGTTTGTTTAGAGAGTGGGGGGAGCAGAGGGAGAGGGAATCCTCAAGCGGACTCCCTGCGGAGTGCAGAGTCAAACACGGACCTCCGTCTGATAGGGCCTCTTTTAATTTGTATTTTCCTAATCACAAGGGACCAAGATGGTTTCTAGTCATTCTTTAAGGATTTGTCTTTCTTCATGAATTTCCTCATCACGTCTTTTTTCTTTTTTTAAAGAAACGTTTTCTTTTTGTGTGTGTATTACACGTACTTTCTTCCAGTTTGACTTTGATGCTGACGCTCTCCATGTGTGCAGGCTGATGTCAAACATGTCCGGTATTGTTTTCCTCTTATGATGAAGGCTGCCTTCTCTCTTCCACAATTATGAACATGTTGTCTTACATATTTTTTCTAAATTTTGTTGCATAATAGCCCATTAACTTGTCACGCTGTTATTTATTTAACTCGCTTCTTGCCACGTTGTGTGATTCTTCAGTTTTTATAAAAGTGTGTTTTAATACTGAATAGATTAAGTACTTACTGTTTTGAGGATGGTGTTCTTGGCCTTTGTCACATATTTTCTTCTTTGTATGAGATTTGGAATCGGCTTTCAGGTTTCATGATAAGTCCTTTGTGGTTTATTGGGGGCGTAGTTTTTAATGTCCTTCATGTAAGTGTCATGCATTTCTCTGATGATATCTCCATATCTCTCCAGGAGTGAGTGACCTGGACAAGGTTCCTGCAGCCAACACAGGGCAGACTCCATTGGTCTGTTTTTTGAGTCACATAACATCAAGCTACAACTTGGCGATGGTGGCTGGTCTGTGAGGAGCTATGGTCCTGTTGTTGCCCGTACCAGACACCCCCCAGGCCCCTTGGTGCCTGCTCTGGCCTTTCTGCTATCCCTGCTTGGCCACACGGTATGGCCCTCTTCTCCTTCTGCCCCACATTCCTTTCTGAAATTGAGCTTTCTGGCCTGGCCAACCTTTTAATTTTCTTCTACTTCTTCTTTTCTCACATTCTCCATGTTGACCCCTCACCTAACTTTTCTATAACCGATCAAACCTGGTGGTAGTTTACTGGGATCAAACTGGGACATTTAACCGTTCAGCAAGTGTATATTAAAAATTCTTTTTTGTTCTGCTGCAGACACGAGTTTTATTTAATGTTGAGTTAACATATGTTTTCATATTTAAGAGTTTATCAGACTGCTCATTATTGTATATATTGTTCCATCAACTCTAATAATAAATCTGTTTTATAGAGGAAGGTGAATCAAGCAAGGTGATTTTTTTTTTTTTTTTAAATGAGGGTTTGGGTAGAGTTTAGAGGACTTTGGGACAGCCTCCTGTTTGTAGTAACCTGCAATGGCTTTTCTCACGTATAACTTGTAGCAAAGCACACAGTATGTAAAACTGTACTTGTATTAGATAGATGGTTAATTTACCATGTTGCTTAATATCTGGGTTTACAATCACATCAGTCACTGTTGGAGTGGAAAAATTGCACGAAACATGAGAAAACCCAATGATGAATGGGTTCTGACCTTGGAAGTAAGTAGTATTTCTCACTGATTTCCTCCCATTTGCATTAAGTAGCAAACACTGATCGGATTGGCCTAAGAAGGGGAGCCTGACGCAGGCCTGACCTTGGGTTGGATGTTTCCAGAAGAACAGAAAGGGCCTTTGTCTGTGGCCATTTTTCATTTCCATATGTGCTTGCAAAGCATTTGGTAAAATTTAATATCCATACATGATTAAAAACAATCTCTCAACCCCCCTCCCCGAAATAATACTCTTCCCCTTAAAAAAAACAGTAAAGGTTTATTACAGAATCAGACACCTCTTTTTTTTTTTAATTAAAAAATATTTTATTTGTTTATTTGTCAGAGAGAGAGAGCAAGTGAGAGAGAAAGAGCGCACAAGCAGGGGGAGCAGCAGGCAGAGGGAGAAGCCGGCTCCCTGCTGAGCAGGGAGGCCAATGCGGTACTTGATCTCAGGACCCTGGGATCATGACCTGAGCCACCCAGGCATCCCCAGGCACATCTTTTTAGATCTTACTTCAGCAGAAAGGTGCTCCTAGAATTGTCAAAAGGCTAAGGAGATTCAGGGCGGCTCTGCCACTGGGCTTTCCACCTTGGAGGGCCCGAGCCTTTGAGTCCATCCCTTCGTCCCGGGAGGCCACCAGAGCCAAAGTTCGGACTTGTGGGCACCTGCAGATCGCCTCAGGACAGAATGGCCCTCACGTCTTGCCACGTCTCTGGGTTCTAGATTCTGGGAACCACTCAGTTTGGGCCTGGGGGTTCCCTACTCTTGTCAGTTCTTGGACACTTTAAGAAAGTGGCTGGTTTTTGTACTTGGCCAGCGTTTTGGTCACCATGCCTCTCTCCCACCTCAGAGAGTTGATCTAAATCAAATCAGGGCTTGGCCAGCTAGGAGCTGTCTGAGGCTCTGTGGGCTGTGTGGTCTGTGTCACTGCTCAGCCTGTGTGGAGGAGCAGGACACCGACAGTGTGTAAGCAAACGGCCACAGCCAAATAAGGTTTGTTTACCAAAATAGGCGGGCATGGGGCACTTGGCCCAGAGTTTGCATTCCTGGTCTAAACAGTCTGGCCCACCCGTGCTGGCCCCTGGCCCCCACAGCTGCTCCCAACCCACATTTGTTCCTTGCTCTGGAGCAGCACTCTCTGATGGAGGTCTGGCAGCTCAGGCTGCACATCTCCCCACCCCAAGTGACTGGGTCTCCACAGTGTGAAAGGAAGCCCAGGGCCTGTACTTTGGGTAAGGGACAGCCCTTCTCGGGGGCCCTGGGAAGGCTGGCAGGCCTCTGGGTTTGTCCTAGGGACTGCTGAGGGCCCTGTGTCATGGGGGGGAGGTTGCCTTGGGCACTGCCACACAAAGGGCTAAGGAGAAAAAGAACACGACATCTCTGAATAGAGAACATTTGATTTGAAATATAAAATTAGTATCTACGTAGACAGGAAGTGGAACCACCAGTGGGTGCTAGTGTGCTGAGCTGGGACACCTGCGGCCTCTTCTGGACACAAGCCCTGACGGTCCAGGGTGCAAGTGGTTGGCCCTCTAGCCACCTGCGACCCCCGGTCCCTGGTTCCTGTGTCCCATGGGGACTGCTGAGATCCTGGCTGCAGCTTGTCGGGGGAAATGAACACAGAGCACAGAGGCCCTGACCGGCGATCTCAGAGGGAACCCTGTCTCGGGGTTTAGAGACTGGTAGTACACCTTAAAGGCTGCAGAGGCTAAAACCTTTTGGTGCTGTGCTAGGGGGCATCTGGCCTCTCGTTGCCCAGCCTCCACGTGGGGGCGGTTAGGGGCCAGGTGTCCCGAGGGCCACTGGGAGGACCTGACCTCGGGGATTGGAGGGGCTGTGTGTGAATCCCTGGGGCTGCCTCTACATCCCTGAGGGGCTTTCTGGTGCCACAGCAAGCTCTGCAAGCTCGTGTGGGTGTTCTCTTGCTCTCGCTGTCAGTGAGCAGAAAGCACAGGGAGGTAGATGTTGGCCTTGAATGAGGTGGTGCTTTGGAAATGTGGAGGCCTCGAGTACAGGCAGCGACTGTGCCTGTGCTGGGGCATGCTCCAGCCAGCGCAGGGTGGGTGTGTAGGGGGTGTGCTGGAGGACTCCTGTGAGGAGGGGGATGGAGGTGGGGAACACAGGAGGCCCCTTCCAGTCCTCCAGACCCTATCCCACCCACGGTGCGTCCTCTTGGAGTGTGGTGATCCCTCAGCAACCTCTGGTCGCACCCCCGGGGTCTTCTCCCAGCTGCAGCTGAGCGTCCGTGTTCGGGATGGTGGGTTTGGGGGTGGGCCTGCCTGGGAAGGAGCCTTTGATCCTGCTGGACCCGCCCCTACCAGGTGCACAGGGCCAGCTCATCTAGAGGGCCTGGTTAGAATGAACTGTACCTTTGGAATGCTCACTTTGATGTTTTCTGAAAAAGAGTTAAAAAATTTTTTTTTTAATTTATTTATTTGTCAGAGAGAGGGAGAGAGAGAGAGAGCGAGCACAGGCAGACAGAGTGGCAGGCAGAGGCAGAGGGAGAAGCAGGCCCCCCGCCGAGCAAGGAGCCGGATGTGGGACTCGATCCCAGGACACTGGGATCATGACCTGAGCTGAAGGCAGCCGCCCAACCAACTGAGCCACCCAGGCGTCCCCTGAAAAAGAGTTTATTTTATTTTTTACTTTTCTAAGTAGGCTGCATGCCCAGTGTGGAGCCCAGAAGAGTTTATTTTTGATAAAATTATAGATACATAGGAAGTTGCAAAAAATTATAGGGCCAGTGTGCCCTTTGCCCAGTTTCCCCCACCGATCACAGACCACAGTGTCAAACCCAGAAATGGACGTTGGCGCAATCCACAGAGCTCCTTCTGACTTTACTAGCTTTTGTGTACTCATGCACGTGTACCTGTGTGTGTGTTCACGTGTGCATGTGCTTGCGCACACGTGCATGTGCGCACACGTGCCCTGGTGTTGTGTGCTTGTGTTTGTGCTTACATGTGGTGCTCACATGTGTGCCTGTGTGCACGTATGCGTGTGCCTATGGGTGTGCGTGCACATGCAGCCTTATCACCGGTGTAGGTGGCTGGGGCCACCACCACAGTCAGGGTACAGAAGTCCTCTGTCACCGCACAGCTCCCTGGTACCCTTTCTTTCTAGCCATTCACTCACTGAATGCAGGGCATTTGGGTTGTTTCCAGTCTTTGCTTTTACGAATAAAGCTTTTATGAACATCCGTGAGCACGAGTGCTCATTTCTCTGGGGTAAACGCCTAGAAGGATAACTGCTGGGTCCTTTGTTACGTGCAAGTTTGGTTTCCGAGCGAGCGGCTGTCCCAACTTATGTTCCCACCACCATCCCGCCCAAGATGAGCCCCTCCACCTTCTCACCGGCATTTGGTGTTTCTCTGGTTTTTATTTCAGTCATTCTGATGGTGGTGCTCACAAAAGTGCCCTGGGAAGTAGGAGAGGGGAAATGAAAACTTGCTTTTCCCGGGTTTGGTGATTTGTGCCCTTGGCGTGCTTAGTTCTAGAAACTGCTGGTGGGCTGGTATGGAGGCATTGTCCTGGCTTTGTGGCAGGGCCATCCTTCTGGGGCCAGGTTCGACGTGGCCTCTGCCCTGCCCCTGTGTGACATCCTGTCTTTCTCCAGGAGCTTTTCGGGAGTGGCAGGCCTCCCTGGGCATCGTTCAGAGGTGGCTGTGGCCGCGGGGCCCATGAGGCCCACGGTCAGTTAGGCTGGCCTTGAGCACGTGCGCCTCATGGCCTCTACAATGGGTTTTCTCCACTCGTTTGTCAAATCTGAAGAATTACAGAAAAGTTGGAAGCTGATCAGCTTTCACTGCTGCCATGGAGACCTGGCAGCCCTCATTCTGGGCCAAAAAAAACCAAGGTCCTCCCCCCACCCCCAGTCCAGCTGTCTGCGTGTCCGTTATTAATGCAGTCCCTGCTGCTGCTGCCAGCCAGCCGGCGAGATGTTTGTAGCTTTGCTTCCTTGTGCTCAGCAGAAAGTAACTCAGCGAAGTGGAATTTAAAAAAAAAAAAAAAAAAGCAATGTTTGGTTTTTTTCCTGACTTATATATGACCAGTGTGAAAAAAAGAAAAGAGAAGCTACAGGAAACGACACAGAAGAAATCAGAAAGACTGATAACCCTCCGGTGAATATCTTGGAGTATATCCTCAGTAGTTTCACAATGGTTCTGTGTAACAGAGTACCCACACCAGCCCTGGGCACTGTAATTTGTTTTCCGCGTTTTCTGGTATGACAGAGAGAAAGGTAGCTCACGGTTGCTTTAATTTCATTTTTCTTGATTACAGCCATGAATGGTCATTTTCCATGTACATATCGGTCATTTGCTTTCGTGGATGCCTGTAAGGTTTTTTGTTGTTGTTTAGTTTTTTCCCACTTCTGTCGCAAAGCCTGTCTTCTCTGTATTGATTAGAAAACTTGCTCTTTATGCTAAGAGCTCTTCGTCTTTGCTTTATGCTTCAGATAGTTTTCCAGTCAAGTTCTTCTTGTTTACAGCTTCCGCTCTGCCTCTCCCAGACTACTCCGTCTGGGCTCTGCATTGGCCTCCTGGGCGTCAGTGCACAGACCGCTTCTCCAGACCCTGTCCTGCCCCGTGCCCCCTTGAGGTTCCGTTTCTCCAGCCGTTACAGGAATTTGAGGGGCGTGCAGTGAGGTGTTCCCTGGCTGCCTCAGAAAGCCAGTGGCCTCCTGGTTGAGGACTTGGGGACTGAGAGGCAGGCAGTGGGACCCCTGCTCCTGGGCTGCGTCTGAGCTTGGAGGGCTGCTCCACCCCGCGGCTGACAGAGACCCCAGATTTTGATGGCTGGTTGTTTGGCTTTTGATGTGGAGTACAAAGGCAAAAGGAAATGTAGATAAAATTAAATTTCCTTATAACCTGCAGCCCATCGACAAATATTTGAGACGGGCAGAGTAGAACATTCCTCCAGGAAGCTCCTGATCTTATAATGCCTTGCTAGAGGGAAAAACAACCCTAGCTTGACAATAGCTGGGCCTCCAGGATCTTGGGAGTCTTCTTTAGCAGATGGGAATCCTTTCAGAAACTTCCTCTTTACCTCCCGCAGCTCAGTAGAACATAGTCAGTTGCCCCTCACAATCCCAGGCCAGCGGCAGCCCTTCCTGCCCACAGGTCCTGACCCTGCGTTTTCATAAAAACCACTTTTTTGCACCTAAGATGTCTCAGGAACTCTTGGCCAGCAGCTCCAAACCCCAATATTTCCATAGCAGTTTTCACTGGTGATGTGCGTTCTTTTTTGTCTGCTGCCTCCAGAGGCATTTGGAGGGGAAGCGAAGAACGGCTGCGCGGGCCTTACGAGCACATGCCATTTCAGGTGAAGTCCTCCCACAGACCAGGTACTGGGGTCTCCCCGCTGCTATCCAAGAGTGGGTGGCAGCCAGCTTGCCTCGGGTGGGTTGGTCGTTTTTTCCAGTCTCCTGGCCGGACTGGGCTGTGTTGTTTGTCTGCCTGCAGTCCCTCAGCCCTGTGAGACAGGCCAAGGTGTGGCCACCACACTGTGGCGCTGGGGCATGAGTCATTCTCAGCAGTGTCTGGGGAGCGGGTGCGTGTGGTTCAGGTCCCGTCAGATGAAGTAGGGAAGGAGGGAAGCGGTTGCCTGGCAGACAGAAAGGTGTCCTGGCTAGTGTCTGCCCCAGGTTATGTGTGGGGGCCCTGAGATGTCATCACACACAGACCCTGGAAGCCAGTCCCAACTGAGGGTGTGGTGGTGGGGAAAGGCTGTGACCCTCGGCCCCAGTCCAGGCTCTTGATGCTCACCCTAGAACTGTGAGCATCACTTAAACGTTTTCAGTTTTCGGGTGCCTGGGTGGCTCAGTTGGTTAGGCAACTGCCTTCGGCTCAAGTCATGATCCCGGAGTCCCGGGATTGAGTCCAGCATCAGGCTCCCAGCTCCGTGGGAAGTCTGCTTCTCCCTCTGACCTCTCCCCTCTCATGCTCTCTCTCATGGTCTCTTTCAAATTAATTAATTAATTAATTTAAAAAAAGTTTTCAGTTTTCATGCCTGGAAGCTACACTCTGTACTTGAGGGAAGCTATGGGCCTGCACGCTGACCTGGGAGTCAGGCGGCAGGTGAGCTGTGACTGTTAGAATGAACTTGGTGTTAGTAGTCATGTGGGAGTGACCAGAGAAGGGCTCCATGCCGTATGTGTAGGTTACGCTCCCGAGGTGATCTGTAGGCCCACGGTTTTCAGCCCATGATGAAATTGGAAGTAATACATATATATGTGTGTGTAAATATATAAGTAGCACATGTATGTTTATCGGTCTGGCTGATGGGTTGACAAGAGAAATACCCCCTTCTTCAAACTCATAAACGTGCTTGAAGAAATGTGACATCAGAATTATGTGACGTAACTAGGAGCAAGCAGGTATGCAAGAAATAAAGAAGCTCAAAGCCAGACTGGTGAGTGAAGCTGAAGCTGAAGGGTGGCCCCAAAGGCGTCAGAACCGGGCCTCCACTGTAAGGCTCCTGCCCCAAGAGCACGGCCGCGCGCTGTGCGTGCTCGTGTGCAGATGGTGCAGCTGAGCTCCTGCCCGAACGGCACAGCATGTGCTTGTGTGCAGGTGGTGGAGCTGAGCTCCTACCCCAAATCCAAGAGCCACGTGTACTTCACGTGTGAATTAGAAAATCCTATCCCTTGGGCAGACACAGCAGGAAGCCAGGGTGGGTGAAGAAAGAGTCTGTCACACAAAATCGGAATCCCAAACCTACGGTGTATGTCAGAACCAGACCCAAATCTGTACCAACCCACAACACGGAAGCCCTGGGTCAAGAAAGTCATGGGGGAGCACCTGAGTGGCTCAGTTGGTTAAGCAGCTGCCTTTGGCTCAGGTCATGATCCCAGGGTTCTGGGATTGAGCCCCAAATCAGGCTCTCTGCTCAGCGGGGAGCCTCCTTCTCCCTCTCTCTCTCTGCCTGCTGCTTTGCCTACTTGTGCTCTCTCTCTGTGTCTCTGTCAAATAAATAAAATCTTAAAAAAAAGAAAAGAAAGTCACAGGGACACGTGTTCGGACCAGTAGGATTCGCAGACCCTCCAGCAGGGACAAAGGCAAAACCACCCCACGGGGTCTTCCAAGGAAAATAGCTCTCCTGAAAAAGCACAGACTACGGGAGGAGAGACCTGTCCTCAAAGTCAGCAGGTAAGGCAGGGGACAGAATTCACAAGAAGTATGAGGCAGAGGACCGGGGAGAGTTTAAATGGCTTTAAAGCATTTGGGTAATAACGGGAGAGCCAGAATTCTGTCCTCCTTCCCTCTAGCCTGAGAACAAATGGGAAGAGTTGAAAGGAATCAAATTGGAATTTGTAAAAGTGAAACTTGCATCCTGGAGTTCCATGGTGGGCCAGGCTTGGCTAAGAGGTGCGGCTAAGAGGCCGGCAGACACACAGTGATGTGTCTCCGGGGAACCTGGGAGGGGAGGTCAGAGGGCGAGGAGGGCAGTATTTGAGGATAAACTGGCTGAGAAATTTGTGGCGTTGATAGTGGTGTGAGCGTCAACGAGGGGCGCATCCAGTCCTGGACTCGAGCGGTGTGCTGAATAAAGCAGCCAGGCAGCACCATGGGAGCGGGCAAGCCACTGGAAAGGCGGGGCGGGTGGCCAGGGCAGGAGTGGGCTTGCTGGGCCGCACCTCTGCTAGGCTGGGGTGTGGGGCCTCAGGCCCGGACAGGCAGCCTCCCATGCTGTTGCCACGAGTCCCAACAGATGGGGGCATGAGGTCGTGGCTGCCTAAAGCTGCAGTGGGAGATGGGTGTCATGGGGAGGATACAGCAGACGACGGGAATGGTCTCCAGGAGTTTTCAGGCGTCTCCAAGTTGTGAACCATTGGTGTTCTTTTAGTGGAAAACTTGGCTGGGGGAAAGGATGAAAAATAAGGAAAATCTTGATATCTTTTTTCCGTGAGATTCTGCGGTACAGCCTGGGAATGACTGGAGATGTGCTCTAGTGGGCTGCTGAGTGGCAATGCTTGGGTAGGGCCGGGCGCACACAGGCCGCTGCACATCTGTGTTCTCACAGCCAGTGCGCACACCACCTGCTGTCCTCCTTGGCCACCAGTTTTCCCCACCTCCCTCCTCCTGCCCGGCAGTGTGGGGTGGGGAGCATTCTCCCCGCTGCCCCCTGAAGGCTGGTGGCCATGACCACCCCGCTCTAGGCGCTTGCCTTTCATGGGTGGGGTTTGGGAGCGCTCTAGTCTGTCTCCCTGCGGACTCTGCGCTGTGACTTGCTTCCTCTTCCCTGTTCATTTACTTAACCCAGGTGTCCCTGGACACCACAGTGGTGGTATGAGGGAGGAGCCTCTCCCTCCAGACCCCACAGCAGGGCACTTGTCCTGGAGTGAGGGGCTCAGTCGGGATCCCCTCTCCCCGTGTAGGACTCTCCTCCACTTGTCACGGACACCATGGATCTGACCACTTCCACCCATTCCCAGCCCCATCACATTCACCGAGAGGGACCACCCCCTCCTCCTTCCTTCATGGCCCTGGGAGCTCTCTCTGTCGCACCCTGCCTGTGTGAGGGGTGGCTTCTCGCTGTAGGCAGCTCACGGCCGGAAGCTTGTGGTACCCTCCAGGCCTCCTTGTACCTGTTCTTATGCCTTTTGGCCTCTCTTCCATCATCTGGCCGCGTGTCCCCGAAGACAGACGGCATCTCTCCTCGCTCTTCACCCTCGCCCCCAGCACGCAGGAACACAGCAGGTGCTCACGTATTTCTTGACTGGCTCATTGTGGGGCCTTCGTTCTGGCTGTGGTCTGGATTGTGCACGTGGATTGTCCATGACACTCAGGCACACCTTGGGGGAACGATGCACTTGCCTGTCTTTGCCTAGAGAGATTTTGGTAACATCCCCCGGGACCTGGGGGACCTGCCTCTGTGCGTGTGAATAGTCTGCCGTGTGTGCCGTGTGCCATGCCGGGGCTTGTGTGCCTCTGCGGCCTGCGGTGGCTGAGCTGACTGGGGTCCAGAACACCGAGGAACGAGAAAATCCTTTGTTTCACATAGGTGCCCGGGGTGTGTGCCCTAGAAATGCTTTGTTCACTGGATAAGTAGCATCAAAACAGTGAACAAGGAAAGTTGACAAAGGGGTCCCCCCCAATTCCACCCTCCTGACATCCAGTGTGTTCCCTTTTTTTAAGAGATTTATTTATTTAGTTGAGAGAGAGCATGCGCACATGTGCATGTGCGGGGGGAGGGGGGGCAGAAGGGAAGGAAGATAGAATCTCAAGCTGACTCCTCGTTGAGCGCAGAGCCCAACATGGGGCTTGGTCTCATGACCCTGAGATCCCAACCTGAGCTGAAACCAAGAGTCAGGCAGGCACTACCCCCGATGGCGCCCCTAGTGTGTTCCATCTTTAAGTGTCCCTTCCATTCCCAAGATACCAATCTCAGGCTGCGTCTCTCCCACACTTGATCTCTTCCTGCACACTTGATTTATACATGACTTTTTCATGCCATTCTTAACTCAATTTTTGGAAACAAAGCCTCCCACCCCACACTTTATAAAAATAAAACACACCCATGGTGAAAAATTCAGAAAACGTGGAGAAGTTGAGAGAAACATTCAGTATGTTACCATATTTATAAGTGTTTTCAAAGACATGGTTGGCTTTCAGGGGGGTACATGTTGCTCTGTCACAGTTTGTGAGGTAAGAATCACAGCCTTACCCTCAAGTCATCTTTTTGCCATTTTGGAGACAACCCCACTCCACCGGGGCTGGATGGCTCTGTCCTGCTTTCCTTGAGGCCCAGCGTTGTCACTTCTTTGTCCCAGACAGCCCTGGAGGCTCAAGGCTGGGACTGTCCCCTCCTTGCCCAGGAAAGCAGGGCCAGTGGGAACCTGGTCTCTTGAGTGAATCTCTCCTTCAGTGGCTTGTTTTTTGTTTTGTTTTGTTTGGGGGGGGGGTCCTCTTGGCTTTAGAAGGCAGATTTCATAGAATCTATGTCTTGAAACTTTCCGTCCTGCTGTACATCAGGAGTTCTAAAGCTTATGGGAGCTTCTGTCCCAAAGGTTCCAGGAGCTGACTTGTGACATGTGTGTGCTCCTTTCTGGCTGGATTTGCCTGCGACCTCCAGGCTGTCCCCGTTATCAGAACCAATTTTCTAATATTCGTTGGCACGTATTTGTAACCCAAGAGGCAGAAGTGGGGTGCTTCCTGCCTTGCCCCTTCTTCTACTGAAATTATCTCCGCTTCCTGGCTGTTCAAAGGAAGCCACTAAATATATTGTTTCCAGTTGAGTGGATGCTACATTTACTTAAGGAAGCTTATTTCATTATAGCATTCACTAATGTTCATAAGGAAGATTAGTCACTGGCTAATCAGAGAGTGTATGCAAGGAAGTTCTCCAGTTTTGAGTCTAAAATACCAGAATGGGCAGATTAGGCTGAATATTTGTTCAGTATTTTCAAAATTATTTTTGTAATGGTATGAAAAGATTTCCCAGGATGAAGTATTCACAGCTGGGAAAACAGTTGTTGCTTTGAAGATGGTTTTCCCAGGCACAGAGCTCACGTCTCCTGCTGTTAGGAGCATAAACAGTGTCTAGTTTAAACTTGCCATTCTTGTGGTCAGTTTTGATGGCATAGGGTGGCCTTTTTCCGGCAGAGCTGCATGGTCCTCTCTCAGGAATATACTTTTATGAACCTGGAGGAAACCATACTCCTGTTGCCAGATGCATAAGGGAGTGAGGTTGCGAAGGTGTGGCTCTCTGACTTCGCAGGTACTTCTTGCTGATAGGTGATATCTTTTAAGGCTAAGAATCACAGTGGAGGTTGGGGACCTGGCTCACAGTGGCCAGGTCAGGTTGACCTGGACAATGCCATCCTTACCTCTTTGAAGCCTCCATTGGTCCTGGAGCCCCGCACATTCTCCAGGATTGAGCACGGCTGCCACCCGAAGCCAGGCACGTCAGCCCACTGGGCCAGCCAGCTTGGGTACAGGATCGTGGTTCAGGGGCAGGACAGAGGTGTATGACTGCAGGACATTAGCAGGCTGGAATGAATCTCCAGGTGCCGCCACTGGGGATACCGCAGTTGCTGCACAGGGCTCGGTGGCAAAATGGGCTCGGTGACTGTTTTGGGAAGGAACCAGAAAGTAGGATCTAAGCATGAGGTTTACGCACATGTATGGGGTATAGGCCAACTCTTTTAACACGGAGGCCCTTTTGACATGGAGATACAGTACCTTAAACAGGCAACATGTTTGTTTCACGGCCCGGGGCTGAGCGGCCCAGGCCTGGGTTGTCCAGGGACCTGCGTCCTGTTCATCTTACCTCCCTGCCTCCCCCTGGGGTGGTGTCCCTGCTGTGTGGTCATTGGTGGCTCACAGTGCTAGTATTTCCGTTCCGGGGCGGGGGATGGATGGATTGAGGGCCAGTGACTTCGTCTTCATGGAGATGACCGCGAAGCCTCAGGAGTGCCCTCTGCCTACACCCTGCTGACCCCACCTTAGTCGTCCGCTCCTGTCTGGCTACAGCTGAGGCGTTGACTGTCATCTCCAACTGGGCAGCCAGGAGCCTGGTCAAAACTTGGGGGCTCTATTCCCGAAAGCAGGAAGGGGAGTATGCTCACAAGGGGAGTCTCTCATGGGCGCGATTGCCTCATTGTCACGTTCACAGAGGAGGGCTGTAGGCAATGGGATGGGGTGTGACCTGGGGCACCAGGCTTGTCTCTGATGATGACTGTCAAAGGGAGATCATGCGGGGATGGCGCGCAGGGCGGCTGTGAGGGTGCCAGGGGTGATAGATGGAAGGGTGACCGGTGCCTTCCGTCAGTGAGGCTGAAGAAGCGGTTGTTGCTCCTTTCTTGTGTGGTTCATGTGAGGACATATGTCCTCTGGGGAGGGTGGGATTAATGTTTGTGTGGGAGGCATAGGCACGATTTGAATAAATCTCTACATTTGCTGGGGGCACTTTTATGAATTGGTGTTCTGTTTATGTTGTTACTTAGAAAAGCTGGTAGATTCTGGGTTGTTTTTTTTTTTAAGATTTTGTATATATTTTTTGAAATAGAGTGTATGAGAGAGAACAATCACGAGCAGGGGGGAGGGGCAGAGAGAGAAGCAGACTACCCACTGAGCAGGGAGCCCAATGCAGGACTTGATCCCATGACCCTGAGATTATGACCTGAGCTGAAGGGATGCTTAACCAACTGAGCCACCCAGGCGCCCCAAGCTGGAACCCCACAGAAGCTTCCTGCTCCTCCTACCCCCAACCCGAGGCGGAGTGACCCCTCTCTGCTCCAGCATCACGTCTGAGAAGTCGGGGTGATCACAAACCTGGCTCGAGGGGGCAGTAAGAGAACCCGAGACCATGCATGGCAAACGCATAGCACGGCATTGGGCTGTGGAAAGATGTCAGTACTATCACTGTGATTTGTTCTTTTAAACAAGTAATACATGAAAATGGGGTCTGGGTTTCTTACGTCTTAGATTTCATCCCAGGAGGTCAGGCTTCATGAGCAGTTTGGTCAGCAAACGTCTGATGGTACGTCTGCGCTTGGAGAATTGAAACACAAGGGATGATGTGTGCGACTGCGTGATGACAGCCTTCCCAGCCACGAGGATGGCATGGTGACCACGTTTGTCTGGGTGCTGACAGGTTGTAGTGAGCCCTGGTGGCGCCTGACGGCCAGATTTCTGTCCTTGCACGTGTGGAGGGCAGACAGTGGTGCCTCGCAGAGAGGCTTCTGCTTCTGGCTGATGGACCCTCGTGAAGTGCAGAGACTCGCTTGTATGGCCCATCCGTGATATAAATAGTGTTGAAGGAGGTTAGCAGAATGCCATTCCTGAGGACCAGACATGGGGGTCTCACGTGTTTATGTTGGCAGCCGGTTGCGTGCCTGCCTCTCCAAGGGGCATGTGGTCTCTGCCACCCTTTTCAGGATTGAGTGGTCTCTGCACCGAGCCGGATGGCATGGATGGCATGCTCCCAGAGGGCAGGTTGGGGTTCCCCGGTCAGCCAAGATGTGGGTGATGCACAGGGGAGTGTGTAGGAGCCTGAGAGTGTGTGTGTGAGGCTCCGCTCTCACAGAGTGCCCTAGCACTGTGCGGCCACATTCACACCGGAGTTTGTCCTGCCTGGTCCCGGCAGAGCAGTGTGCGCCTGGCCCTGAGAGCCTGGGGCTGGGTCTTGCCATGTGGGGCCTGACAGTGGTCAGTGTTCTCGAAGCTGCAGCTCATCCTCAGGCCAGGCGAAGAGGTGGTGTCGCCAGGCAGCTGGGCCGTGATGTGGGTGCTGGACGCACGGGCCACCTGGCGCCCTCGCCCTGCTCTCTCGGTGGCACAGGTGTCACCGGCGTGTCTGAACAGGAATCATACCTTTATGACTTGGAGCGGACAGTGGAGATGTTCCTGCGCAGATAAATGGAGTTTCCCTGTCATATGTATTTTGTAGGGAAGAAATTCTAACCTGTGGTATTGTCTGTCTTTCCTGCTGCCCCCACATCCTCTTGAAACAAACACCCTCAACTCCCACATTGGCAGCTTATGCGAGTAAACCCTCTGAAAATTAGAACTGTCCTGGGTTCACACAACCTCATGGAACTTTGGTTTTAAAGAGAAAACAGAACTTTTTTCAAGAAAAACAAACAAGGGGGATTGTACTTTCAGAACACGAACAGATCCGGAATGCGCGCGTCCAAGCAGGGCACCCACTTGACTAATAAGTGGCTTGTTGCTGAACCAGGAGCCGCACAGCCCTGCGGGGTCTGGGCACAGAATGAACTCCAGGGACCAGCCCTGGAGTCCGTCCGCCAGGAGGCAGCTAGGGAGAAGGATAATTTGGTTGCAGGAAATGCAGTCTTGGGGAACCTGGGTGGCTTTTTCGGTTAAGTATCCGGCTCTTGATTTAGGCTCAGATCATAGCTTCAGGGTTGTGGGATCGATGACCCCTTGGGCTCGGAGCCCCCTTCGGATCCTCCCCCCCCACTACCCTTCTCTAAAAATAAAATAAAAAATAAACAGAAAATGTAGTCTTGTTTTTTTTCCTCAGTTTTTGCATTTATTACTGGTGGGCTAAACTGTACTTAAGGGTTTTTAAGGCAAAATTGTGTATCTCTGGAGCTTAAGGGAAGCAAGAAGCCAGAAGTGTTTCTAGGTGTCTGTGGGGGAGTGAACTAATATAAGTTTGATGGGGCGACTGAGGGCAGAGCAGCTTGGCCCTTGGGGGTCCCTGGGATTGTAGGGGGTGGGAGCAGAGGGTGACCCCAAGGAGGGAGCCAGGAAATGCAGGGAAGCAGCAACTCAGGGTAGGGAGGGAGGGAGGTGGCACAGACAAAGGTGGTATGTTTCTGTCTCTTTTCCGGGCTCTCCCCAGCCTGCCCTGCCCTCTTGACCCCCTGCGATCTTCCTTCTCAAGTTTGCCCTCTTAGGAGCCGCTTCTTTCCAGATGGTGTCTTTTGAGGCCTGGAGGGGCTGCTGCTCCTCTTCTTATTGAAGCTTCTAGTTCTGTGTCTCGTGTTACTAACATCCTGTCTGATCTTAGCTTTACCTGACTTCAGTGTTAGGAACAAGAGCGCGGACTGTGGGGTGGGCTCGCAGTGCTCCTTTGCTCTTACTGAAGAAGTGAGGCCATCTTAATCTGGGCAATGGCAGTGGCTATCAGTGTTAAATTCTCCTTTGAGTCTTTGGTTTTAAACCGAACAGTTGCAGGTTTATTTATAGCTTCAGGTGGCCGGACTCCGTGGTGGACCCTTTCCCTCCTGTTCTACCTCCCCCTTCCCTTCTTCTTATGAAAGATGCAGGTAAGGGATTGTGTGCAGCCTAGAGGAAGCTGCAGCCCGCTCAGGAGATGGAAGGACGCTGGCTCTTGCTCTCATGGCCGCCTCGTTTCTCTGCGGAGTTGTGCTGCTCCCCTGTTCATCCCATTACACAGTTCCGTTGTGCTCGTATTCCAGCTTTATGTGGATGCACTTGCATTTTGCGTGTCTTGTTTTGTTTTCCTTTTTAGCTAAACTTTATCTGTATGCATTATCCGTGCAGTGGCGTATGGCTCTGGAGTGCACCTGTTTTGTGTGGTTTACCCATTATTCTGGTGGTGGTCATCTGACTTGTTTCCAGGTTTTGGCAATCATAAACAATGCTGCGATGAGTGCTTCCATACGTGTGTCCTGTCCTACATGTGCACACGTTTCTCTGGGGCTGTGTACCTAGTTATAGAATTGCTGGGTCTTGGGATAAGGGGATCTTCATCGTCACTGGATAAACCCGCGACATTGTTGTCTGTTGTTCTGTAATAAAATTACTGCAAAATGTAGTGGTTTAAAATAACCAGGTTTGTGTGGCTCTGGGTCTGGGTGGGGCTTAGCTAGGTCTAGGGGCTCAGCCTCTCAAACTGCTGGTGGGTGTGGCTGGGGTTGTGGTCTCACCCGAAGGTCCCACGGAGCGCTGGGGGGTGGGGCTCTGCGTGCAGCCTCTCTCCCTGGCTGTTGCAAGGATTCACCCTCACTGGCTGTTACACCGAGGGCCTCCCTTTCTTGCCGGCTGTTGGCCCGAGGCTGCCCACAGCGCCTTGCCGTGTGGGCCTCTCCAGGGGAAGTTCATGGTATGGCATCTGCTCTGTCACAGTGAGAGAGAAAGAGATCTTTTATAGCTGCTCTCAGAGGTGATTTCCCATCACTTTTGCTGCCGTTTCTGGGCTAGAATCGTGTTGCAGGGTCCAGCCCCCATACAAGGATGTGGTTGTCGGGACGCGGGGACCCTTGGGACAATTGTAGAAGCAGCCTGCCACACCCCCAGTGTCTTCTCAAAAGCACAGACCCAGCGATGTTCCCACAGCGGCGGATGAGAGTTCACGATAGGCATTTTGTACATCAGACTTTTAATAACATTGGGAGTTTGAGTAGCATCTCTTTGTGGGCTTTTACTATTTTGATGGTTATATATTTAGAGATAAAGTTGACTTGGAATACCCAGCTTTGAAGCGTTTTGGTAAACGCAAGCACCTCTGTGCCAGAAGGCCTGGGCCTGGCGCCTGGCTGTCCACGGGCTGGCCTCCTGAGCGACTAGGCTGCGGGTGTGGGTGCCACCGCTCTGACGTGTCGCCCCACATAGACCCTGCAGACCTCAAGTCCCTGCCCACTCAGTGTCCTGCTAGAACGTCCAACAGTGGACTCAGGCGTCACTGAGACTCCAGTGGTCCGTCTCCGTGGAGCCGTCCGCGTGGCCTTCCCCGGGGTGGGCAGTGAGAGCACCGGTGCCCCAGCTGCTCAGGCAGAACGCTTCGCTTGTAGTTGTTCTTTCTTATTGTCATAAAACACATGTAATGTGAAATGGAGCATCTTCACCACTTCTCAGGGTCCAGCTTAGGGGCACCGAGCCCATTCATGCTGCTGTGCAGCCGTACCCCCGTCCGGCTCCAGAATGTTCCACCGCCCCCACGGAGACCCTGTCCCCGTGATGCATGGACCCCTGCCTGCTCCACCAGCCCTGGCCCCGCTGTCTGCTCTCAGTGTCTCTGAGTGTGACGACTCCGTGTCCTCGCACAAGGGTCCTCGTGTGTGTGCTTTCATCTTCATGTTTGTCTCTTGATGCCAGCTGCTTCCCCCGCCCCCATCCAGTCCATCAGCGAGTCCAGCGACTTCGGAATATCCTGGAGCCTGGCCATGTCCTGACGACCAGGTCCTCACCCTTCCCGGCCTTCCTCCCCACCTCCCTCAAGGCTACTCTGAGCGCTGCTGTCGGTTAGTCGTTTCCAGTGGGAGCCCCATTTGGCTTCGGGCCTGGGGGTCCCGCTCCCCTCTGCTGTCTTCCACACTGAATAGATGGTCAGCATCCAGTTGAGGAAACTCTTCTACACCTTGCTTTCTCGAGTTTTTATCATGAATGGGTGTTGAATTTTGTCAGGTGCTTTTTCTGCATCAGTTTTTGTGCTCATGTGATTTTTCCTTGTTAGCCCGTGGACTACAGCACAGGACACTGATGGATACAAGCGTTGAGCCAGCCTTGTGTCCCTGTGATGAGCCCTCGGTGCTCCCGGTGGATAGTGACCTTCATGTGCTGCTGAGTTCTGTTGCCAGGATTTTAAGGACTTCTGCATCTGGATTCGTGAGGGACATGGATCTGCAGGGTTTTAGCACCATCTTTGTCTGATTTTGACTCAGGGTATTTGGTGTCAGTTCTTGTAATGCTTGGTTAGCGTCAGCAGTGAACTCTCCGGGCCTGGAGGCTTCTTTCTCAGGGGCTTTCACGTCGTGGCTTGGTTGTCCTCGGTGCCGTGGTGCTCCTGGAACGATCTGTTTCACAGGACTTGAGGATTGTGGAAGTTTGTGCTTTGGGAACCTTCGCTCTACTTCCTGTTTCTTTTTATAGTTTCATGTTCCCTGCAGATAGTCTCAAGTTTGATGCTTGTTTCTTTAAGTGCGATAAGCAGTCATTTTTAGGCGTGGTGTGGGGTCTTCGAGTGTGGAGCCCGTCGGAGCCTGTCTCTGCCCTGCTCTCACTGCGTCCCTGGCTGTCTTCCCGAACCTACTGGTCCCCACGCCCCCAGAAATCTTTGCGGGTGTTTCCGTCACCTGCGCTGGCTACGTTCTCCTTGAAGCCTGTGCCGGCTCCACGGCATGTCTGGGGTGCGGCAGATGGGCACCCCCAAGGCCTGCCCCCGGCTGGCAGCCTGGCCCCACCACACCGCCACGGCCGTTTCCTCTGCCCTGGCACTTGGAGGGTGCGGCGACGGTCACGGGGCTCAGGTCTCAGGTCGTCAGGTAGCCCTTCCAGCTCAGCCTTTTGCAGCCTCGGCTCACTGCGGGCCGCGTTGGGTGATGGGCCCTCAGGACATCGCAGCTTCTCTCCCCTGGCTGCTGCGCTTTTCTAGAACCCCCCCTGCCAGGTATAGAAATGACTTATGTCACCCGACCGAGCTGCATCTACTGTTGTCAGGGGCAGGTTGATGGGGTCACCTGGAAGATTTGGGTGTTGCCCTGGAACCTGGTCTTCGAGCCCAGGGCACAGGCTGCAGTCCCTCTGGGGCAGTTCTGTGCAGTGACTTCGAGGACAAGAGCCTTCCACCTCTTCAGTCTTCAGCGGAACAGGGACCCTGCAGTGGCCTGCTCTGATTTTCTTCATTCAGCAGAATTTACATTTTTGAGTCTGTGAAGGGAAATGCTGTGTTGTTTGCTGAAGATGGAGTGTCCTGGGCAGGGCTGTGTCTCCAACGAGCAATGTGCCCTCCTTCCCTGCTGGCTTCAGGAGTTTGCTGTCACCATCTTGGGAAAGACTGGTCTCCTGGGATGGGGGTGGGCGGATGCTGAGGACTTGCCTGTGCTCCAGGTGACCACTCAGAGCCACACTGAGGCGCTGAGAGCTCTGGGGTCTTCCTTCCTCTGTGTAGCAAGCACTTCCTGCAGAGCCCTGTTATTGGTGCTGTGGGGTCTCGTACAGCCCCTTCCTCTGGGGGCTCAGGTCCCAGGAGAAGCGGGGCCGGGAGGCAGAGGATGGGCGAGCGCGTTAGGAGCTGTCCAGGCAGGGTCAGGAGGAAGGAAGAAGGCATAGGAACTTGTAAGGGATCTCTTGTCAGTAGATGTCTGCATTCAGCAGAACCAGTGCCCCTGGGAGAGATTGGGGGACCTGGCCGCTTCTGATACTAGCTGGCATCTTTCCAGGACTCCCTACAGCTGATTGCTTGTGATAAGTGTTAGATTGATTCCATCCTGCGATAAAGGCCTAGAATTACAGTCAGATTTGATGCACTTTTGTTTTGTGTTCCTTTGGCTTTTGGAACCCTTGTTCCCAGACAGAACCCCCACCCACTGGACAATGGCAAAAACCAGATTAACTCATAGCTGCCAGCGCTTTTCTGCCGACTCAACTGGGGGTGGAGGCGAGGCCCGGGCCAGTGCACATGCTGGTGGGCCTGTGTGGTGAGCACACAGGCTCCGGACGGTTGATTGGGGAGGGCAGGAGCCGTGGATAGAGCCGCGCCAAGCCTCATGTTCCTGGGAGCGGGTACTCCATCTGTCCCTGCTTGGATGGGTCCCCCTGCGGCTCTCCCGCTGTCTTAGACAGGGCCAGCCCACTTACCTGGGAGTCTTCTCTCTTTGGCAAGGGCTTGCTGACTGATGGTGGCTGCACGGTCCTGGAGGTTGTCCTGTGGGTGGACAGGGGCGTGGGTCGGGCACTTGGGAGGAAGTGAGGGGCAGGCTGGGACCTGGTGGACATTGTACCCACGACACTGCTTCCTCCCTCCCTCCCTCCTTCCCTTCCAGTTTCTGGTGATTGCTGGGCTGGCTGACCCCCACCCTCCAGGAGCCAGGAAGGTGGAGTACCCACCTACCCCATCCGCAGCCAGGCTGGGCCTCAGGGATGGGCTCTGGAAAGGTGTGCTGCTGATGAGTCATGAGAAGAGGCACAGGCCTCTCTTCCTGGCGCAGGCGGTGAGCTCAGGTGCAGAGATGGGCCTTGGTGCCCAGATACCTCCCCTGACCTGAGAGGAAAGATGGGAACGTGATGGGTGTGATGCACCTTGAGCCTCTGCAAGCCCAGGAGGGGCTCTGTCCGAGACAGAATGTGCGTGGTCGAGGTGGAGGTAAGAAGAGGTCTGGTGGGGCACCTGGGTGGCTCAGTGGGTTAAAGCCTCTGCCTTCGGCTCAGGTCATGATCTCAGGGTCCTGGGATCAAGCCCCGCATCGGGCTCTCTGCTCGGCAGGGAGCGTGCTTCCCCCTCTCTCTTTCTACCTGCCTCTCTGACTGCTTGTGATCTCTGTCAAATAAATAAATAATTAAAAAAAAAAAAAAAAAAAAAGAAGAGGTCTGGTAAGGAAGTCTCTTTTTGCTCGGGTCCTGAGCATCTGGCCCCATGAAGCTGCCCCAGCACAGTACGCAGCAGAGAGATGGAGAGATGGCTGTCGACCTGCTTCCTTTCTGAGCGGAGGGCTGGAGAGTCAGCTGCAGAGACTAGTGCCCTTGGGCTGCTGGTCCTGCCTAATCCCCCGGCCCCTTCTCTCAGTCCTTAGTAAGTTCAGCTTTACTGCCTTTTTTTTTTTTTTTTTAAGATGACTTATTTATTTGAGAGAGCGAGAGAGAAAGAGCACAAGCAGAGGGAGCGGCAGAGGGAGAGGCAGACGCCCTGCTGAATAGGGAGCCCGAGGTGGGCTCCATCCCAGGACCCTGGGATCATGACCTGAACTAAAGGCGAACACTTAACCGACTGAGCCCCCAGATGTCCCTTCAGCTTTACTTCTTACTCAAGTTCTTTCAGTCTGTTTCTGATTTGCCAGCATATGAGAAGACACCCAAATGCTCAGTTTCCCACTGTGGAAAAGAAAGTAAAGCCTGAAATCTGGGGCAGTCTGCAGGAGAGAAGGGGCTGGTTATGAGAAGGCAGCTTCTGGGACCCTGGGTGGCTCCGCCCGTCCGTTGGCAGGTGCTGGAGTCGCCTGGCGGGAGGGCGGTGGGGAGGACGGCAGGAGCACCAGCAGACAGGGAGGGCACCGAGCAGGGCAGAACCGCTGTGACAACACATGGCCTAGGCGGGGTGGTGGCTTCGTTTTTAAACAGCAGCTTTTTTTGAGATATAATTTACATAACACAAATTTACGTTTTTAAGGTGTGTACTTAGTGGTTTTTAGTGTATTCACAGAGTTATTTGATTGTTACTACTATCTAATTTCAGAATATTTTCTTTACCCCCAAGAGAAACCTGGTCCCTGGTAACGTCCCATTCCGTTTCCCCAGCCCCAGCGCCCACCATCTGCTCCATAGCTGCGGATGGTCCTGCTGAATAGAGTCACAGACCATGTGGTCCTTCACGTCTGGCTGCCTTCTCTGAGCCTCAAGGCTCTGGGGTTCGTCCACGCCATGGGAGGTGTCCGTGGTTCATTCCCTTACATGGCCAAGTAGGATCCGATTGTGTGACCAGACCACATCAGCTGTCGGAGGTCTGACCTCAAATACCTTTGAGCTATTGGCCATTGCGAATGGTGCTGCTGTGAATATTCACGTACAAGTTTTTGTTTGAACACCCGTTTCAATTCTTTTGGGACCACACCCAGGTCTGGAATGGACATTCCACACGTTTTGTCCTGTTTGCTTTGACATTTGTGTGCATGCTTGTCCTCAGGCTGCGTCCTTCTGTGGAGATCCCCCAGCCATGAATACTGAAGGGTGTGTTTTCTTAGAAGAAGGGCGTTTTCTTGTGTGCCTGGGAAGTTCTCAGCACCAAGTGATTCCTGCTGTCCCTTGGCCCCACAGCAGTAGCCGTGCAGCATTTACTTCTAGCAGAGGATCTTGCTGAGGTCCCATGCTGCACTGACTTGCTTTATGTCTTTACCCGTCCTTAATTTGGGACACTCCCTCTGCCTTTGTCTCTTTGACATGACATTTTGGATCATTACCCCATCCCCATTTTGGATTTTCTGATACTTCCTCCTTACTAGGTTGAGGTCACGATCCCAGGTAGGACATGGAGACATTGTGGCCTATCTGAACTGCCCTTCCCCTTGTGGGGCCTTGTTGGCTCTCCATGAAGTGCCGTCCTCACTCCCGGCTATGCAGTGCCTCTCTCTCCAATGGGAAAGCAGCCAGAGGCAGGGGGAGCATGAGGCCTCTACAGATGTCCTGCTCCTGTCGGATTTCCTGGGTTTAGCCTTCATTAGGGATTCTCACCCATCTTGAGCTTTGCTGGGACCCCTGCAGTAGCCTCCCCCATCGCCAGCCTGTGGGAACCCTCTACTCTCAGGGTGCAGGGCTCACTTACCCACTGCCGTGTGTGACTGTATTGTGTTTATTTCAGTATTCATTTCACTTACATTATGTTTACCTGTGTATTCATTACTGGAATGGGTGCATGGATTCTTATCTTTCAGTAGTCTATAATTGTGTTGATGCTCCAAGTGCCTGGATTTGGCTAGTGAGATCCCTTCAGGTAGGTCCCTGTGTCCTTTTGATGTGACTGTGTCATTCTTTTGAAGCTTTCCTTTCTTCTGGAGAACACCGTGTGCCGTGCTCACCTTATACTCCCGCCCTGCCTGAATCAGCCATTTATCTGAGGAGACTGGTTTCTTCTCTGGGGGACAGCCTGAATACCGCTGGGCCCGCAGCTGCTCAGGCCCTTCCTGTCCCTTTGAGCAGCTGGAATTAGGGAACATTGATCACGCGTGTGTACACACCACACACGCATGCATGTGCCATGTACACATGCACATATATGGCCCCTGTGCTATCCTGCATATATGCTTAGTTTAGAGATCTTGGGGTTCACTGGACACCGGTTCCATCCACCCTCAGGCCCTCCCCTGCCCTTCTCCCTTCCACGTTCTCCCTTCTCCCTCCCGCCATCCACTTGAGAAAACTCTGGGTTCACCGATGAACATTCTCTGTTCAGAATGCACATAACGGTTTTGGGACTGCTTCACCGTAGCACCTCGAAAGATGCAGGGGGACATCCCAGTGAGGCTGTCATGACCTGAGTGCCTCCACCCCTCCCAGGAGGGCTCAGGGTCTGGACAGTGTCACCCTCGTAATCAAGAGTTAATTATTATGCACAAAGAAAATTCGGAAGTCCTGTTCAGTGCTAGCGCCAGTGGGTTTTGTGTGCTTATAGCTCTGTACTTTTGAGCTCTTGGTAGGTTCACAGAGCATCAGTGCCTGGGAGGGCCCGATTACCAGGAAGCAGCAAGGTAACCGAACACCCTGATTTGATCTTGTGGCGTTCCTGACAAAGTAATTAAATCAGCCTCTGCTCTCAGACAAATGCTTCTGAGGATGGCCTCCACTGGAATGAGCCAGGCAGCCCGAGCACACAGGCTCCGTCGTCTCTGACACAGGGTCTGGGGTCCTGGGCTCAAAGACTCCAGCAGCTGTCTGTCCAGCCTCGGGCTCAGTAAGAATTCCTTTCTGTTGAGTCAGGACCTCTACCTTGCACTTGCCCTTCTAGCGACCGTCCAGTGGACCCTTGGGGGAAGTTGTGCTGCCGGTTTACACATCAGGAGATGGGCCTCAAGAGGTTAGAGGTAGGAGCTGTGTCCGGCCCTGTTGGACCCGTGCCCTGGGCAAGCACTGGCTGTGCATGGCCTGGTGCAGAGCCCCTTCAGGAGCCGGGCCTGCCTTTTCCAGCTCTCCACCACGGGGAGGGCAGCCCATGTGGAGGGCCACCTGGGGGTAGCACGGCCCTGTCCTTGACCGATGCTCTGGGGCTTTGGTCAGACATAGTTCCTGCCCAGACATCTTTGGAGGGGCTCTCCATTCTGCTCCTTTCTCCCAAGAGCATCCTGTGTGGTGTACCTTTGGGAAGGATCAAGCCTGTGACCCTGATTGACCTCTTGATCCCTGAGTGCTGTAGAGGAAGGGATGTGGGTTTTGGAGACGTGGGCTATGGGTCTTGGCTATATCATTACCATTCAGGATTTCAGGCGGTTCCAGACTCTGAGTAATGGGGACAGTGTGTGCCTCATGGGGTTGTTGGAAGGGTCAGAGAGCAGGCCTGACGCCCTAGTGGTGCCCTCTGTCTCCCCTCGCCACCCCCCCCCCCATTCTCCAGAGCTACAGCTAGACAGCATGGGTCTCCAGGCTCTGTGCAGTCTTTGCACCCTCCCCTCCACTGCTGCTCCTGCTGGGAATAGTGCGCGTGTTTGATAGACCCCTGCATGGAGTCACATGCTTGAAGCTGGGGCTCAGGTCTGTGTGTCCGCTCTGCAGCTTGGAGTTGTCAGCACTGAGGTCAAAGGGGGAACTTGGCAAGGAGCAGGGTTTGCAGGGGCTGGGTCCCGGGCATGCCATCTGCTCTGACTGGGCCCTGGGCTGGGGCAGAGCCCATCCTGAGAAGCTATTCCACAGGGGGCTCAAAGGATGTGTGAGGGAAGGAATGTTAGAACCTCTTCCGGTTTTATAGGACGAGGTGCATCAACGCGGTGTCTGTACCCCACTTAGATTCACGACTTTTGGAGGTTCTGGAGAGGCAGAGGGTAGAGGGAGGACTCGTCCTTGGAAGTTGCTCCCCTCACCTTGGCTGCAGTGTGGATGTCCTGTGACAACGCAGCAGGAGAGCTCACGCAGCCACCCTGTAGCAATGTCCCCCACACCAGAGCCGCTGGTGCATGGGAACAGTCCTCAGCGGTTGGGTGGTTTTCCGGGCCTGCAATGGGGATGTTTATTTAGAAAGTGAGTCTGAAGTGGGACTTGGGTGCTAGAGATGGCATTTCTGCAAGGTCACAGTTGGGCAATGCAAATATATACTTGGGACAGACACTCTCTTTCTTAGAGATTTGCACCCATAAAAACCACTGAAACTTCAAATGGCTCATTTCCATATCACCTAAACATTGTCTTGCCTCCCCCACAGGAAGCCGTGCCTGTGTGAACATCCTTGAGGACCCCTGTCTTCTGGGGAGATGGGCCCCCTGAGTAGAGTGGCAGGGGCGATGGGGCTCACGTTGATCCTGCCCCAGCCCACATTGGAGGCAAGGACTCCCCACACTCAGTCCCCACTGGAGGCCAGGGGTACCGCTCTCCACCCACAGTGGAGGCCAGGGGTCCCAGTCTCAGTCCACATTGGGGGCTAGGGGTCCCCACTCTCAGGCCACATTGGAGGCCAGGGATCCCCAGTCTCAGTCCATAGTGGAGGCCAGGGCTCCCACTCTCAGCCCACAGTGGAGGCCAGGGCTCCCCTCTCCACCCACAGTGGAGGCTAGGGCTCCCCAGTCTCAGTCCACATTGGAGGCCAGGGGTTCCACTCTCCACCCACATTGGAGGCCGGGGTCCCCAGTCTCAGTCCACATTGGAGGCCAGGGGTCCACACTCAGCTCACATAGGAGGCCAGGGCTCCCCACTCTCAGCCCACATTAGAGGCCAGGGCTCCCCAGTCTAGCCCACTTAGGTCAGGGGTCCCCATTCTCAGTCCACATTGGAGGCCAGGGCTCCCCACTCTCAGTCCACATTGGAGGCCAGGGCTCCCCAGTCTCAAACCATAAGGAGGCCAGGGGTCCCTAACCCCAGCCCACACTGGAGGGCCAGACCCCCAGCTCCTGTGCATTAGAGGACAGGAGCCCCCTCTGCCTCCCAGCTGCCCTGTGAGCACTCTGAGCTACTGTAGGCACCGTGCCTGATGCTGATAGCACAGAGCCTTCCAGAAGAGCCAGGGCATGTGGTATGCTCCCAGGAATGTTTGCTCTGACACCAGAGCTTGTGCAGCTGAGCATCAGATGCTCTGGAGATGCCAAGTGCGTGTGGGTGATGGAGTTTAGATGTTGGCCCTAGGAGGGAGTGCTGGCTGGGTCATGAGCCTGGTGACACCAGGGACGGGGGTGCCCTTGTGAGGAAAGATTGGTTTTGCTGCCAAGGCTCAAGGACCGTCCCCCCTCCCCTGAACAACTCAGAGAATTGAGAATCAGGACGTGGCTATGTTTTATTGGGAAGGGCTGGACATTCCTAGCAGTCACTAGTTTTTCTTTTGTACATTTTAAGGAGAACTGTTTACATTGCCATCATCGTTGTCCCCACTGTTGTTCTCAGAGGCCAACTTTCTCCCACGTGCCCTGGCTCCCCAGCCCGTAAACCCATGGTCTCCTTCCTGATGGTGTAGGTGCAGAGATGCCCAGGAACAGACAGCAGAGGGCCGGCGACTCGTACAGCAGCGGGGCTTCTGGTTGCAGAAGTGCTCTGCGGTCGTGTGGCGACTGTTGGCGGGGCCACCCTGAGGGGTATGTGTGCGAAGAAGCACTTCTCCCTTCCTCTCTGACTCGAGGGCACTTGTTAGTATGCCCAGTAAACCGTAAGCCACAGACGAGGCGGATGGTCCAGTTTCCAGTTCAGGTCTGCTGAGTGTGTTCTGTCTGCAGCATTCATTTTTCCTGAGGATGGCAGATTTATGGGAGACCGACCTTGAAACTAAGGTCTCTCCTCCAAAATGTCCCCTTTGTTTTGCTTGCACTGGCCAACATGAGAAATGTCGTTTGCTGTGGGACACAGTGTATGCACACTGGTCCCCATCCCTACACCAGCTCACACCAATCCCATGCCCTGCAGCCGTGAGTGTGGGTGGGGAGCCCCAGTGCTGTGTGCTCGGCCCAAGGTCAAGGTGGCTTGCAGTGAGGGCTCTTCAGAGCCCAGGTGTGCCCGCAGCTGGGGCATGGGTGGGTCAGTCTGTTCTGACTGGGCTCAGAGCACAGTGTGGCCCAGCTGTTCCTCCCACCTTGCCCTGGGGGTGACCCAGCGTGGGATCCCTGTGGGTACAGCGCCACCGCCTCTACACGGCGCTGCTGAACCTCACGTCCGACTGCTCTGTGCTGTCCGGAAGGACCGCCTTCAGGGCAGCGTGGCAGAAGCGGTTCAGAGCTGACATGTTGGTTTTCTGCTCAATATACATTCTCAGTTTGTCCCGAAAAGTCTCCCCCAGAAAGCTGTAGATGAGAGGGTTCAGGCAGCTGTTGGAGAAAGCCGCCAGGTTGACAATGTGGCCCGTTAGCGGGTAGGCGTGGCGGAAGGACTGCGTGCAGGGAGCGGCTCCCGGTGGGCTGCGCTGCAGGAGGTGGACGCTGATGAAGACGTTCTCCGGCAGCCAGCAGATGAAGAACACAAGGACCACCGCGAAGATCATGCGCAGGGCTTTCTGCCGCCTGGGGCGCAGGCCTCGGTGCTTGTGAGCCTTGACGAGCACGCGGACAATGAGCGAGTAGCACAGGCCGATGATGGCGAAGGGGATGACGAACCCCAAGGTCACTTCCAGCCACTGGATCTCCTTGACGTCTGCGAAGCAGAAGCAGACCTCCTCCGTGTGCTGCAGGTGCACCGCAGTGAAGGGCACCAGCGTGGCCGAGACAGACGCCATCCAGATGAGGCCGCAGCTGAGCCGGGCGTGGTGCTTGGTGCGGAACAGGCTGGACCGCATGGCCTTGGCCAGGGCAATGTACCGGTCAAAGCTCATCCACGTGAGGAAGAAGACGCTGCTGTACATGTTGATCTGCAGGAAGAGTGACATGAAGGTGCACAGCACGGCAATGTCGTAGTACTGCTCGTCCAGGTTGAACACCTCGATCAGGGAGTCAGCCACTAGGATGAGGTCAGCTGCTGCCAGGTTGATGAAGTACAAGTCCGGTATTGTCATCTTCTCCCGGAAGCTGATGTTCACCACCAGTATCAGGATGTTTCCCACAAAGCCGATGGGGAAGAGGAAGATGGTGTACAGGCAGGACAGGAAAAGCCCGATCACATACTGCTGGTGCTCAGAGAGCTCGCCCGTCTGGTTAGCCAGGACGGTGCCAGTGAGCACATGGGACAGGTTGAGCTCTGGGGGGGTGCTGTTGGAGGCACCTGGGTGCGTCTCCATACCAGGGAGCGGCACTGGGGGAGTCACATCCGTGTCCCCAGAGGTGCACCTTTCAAGGTTTGCTGCGCGGCTACCAGAAATCCAACTTAAACGAAAGCTCCATCTCTAGAAAGAAAGGTGACGCTCTTTGAAGTGAGCCAGATGCCTGTAAGAGCGGAAGTCATTGCGGGCACCACTGCAAGCAGCGTGGGTCCATTTTGCAGAAAGCTGAGCAATCGGAGAAGGTGGTCCATGTCCCCACGGCGGGCAGCACCCTGGCTTGCCGTCGGCTTGGTGTCAGCTGCCGTGTTCCGCGCGCGGGGTGGCGCCACTACCTGTGCACCTGAGAGAAGCAGACAGAAGAGGAGTCAGGCTTTGGTTCAGTTCTTTAGGGCTTCCTGGCGAGGACGGTCTCTGCGGCCGATGGCCATGGGGACGGCAGGCACGTGAGTGTGCAGGGAAGGCCGGGACTTGAGGTCCTTAGCGTCTTGGAGAGGTGGTTGTCACTGAGCTGAGGGAAAAGAATTAAGTGTAGAAAATGCCCCACATTCTGTCCCCAGGGCTCCCGGCCACTCAGTCTGACCGGAGCCTGGACTATGAGTCATCCTAACACGCAGTGGACGCCTATTTTTTAAAATAGTTGAATAGCAGGCTTATGAAGTAACATGGATGTTGGGTATGGAAATCTCAGGAAAAGTACTGTTTGCCAGCAGAGGAAATAAAATTTATTTCAGCAGCTGTTAGAAAGAGAGCTGAGGTGGGAAGGGAAAAACCCAGCTTCTCTGAAGATAGTGGGCCCAGAATGCTTTGTGGAAACTGCTTAAGCAGAATCTCTTACAGTAAAATAGATAAAAGAAATCTGGTTTTGTTTTTTTGTTTTTTTTGCTAACCTAAGCTTGGGTGCCTCAAATGAAACTTTTTTCATGATATGAAATGAAAGAGAAAACATAATAAAAATGGTACTTGCCTTAGTAGATAATATTTACTCAGTGTTTTCATAAATTATTGTAAAATATAATATATTTTTGTAATGTTTGTAACCTAGAAGCTGGGTACAAAAGAAAAAAACAAAATCCTAAGCAAAGCCCTTTAGACCTTTGCCGCTGACAGGTCTAGCCTCCGGGGCCCTCCACCACAACCTGGCTTGTCTGGTCTCAATAGACAAGTCAGCCAGGGTTCGCTGGGCAGCTGGGGAGGGGTGCCCTTGCATTGAGGGGGTGGGTGGGGGCCTGATGCAGATGACGAGAAGCCCCAAGGAAGCCGGCCTGGCACGTAAAAATGGACTTGAATTGTTTTCTGTTAAGAGTTCTCATTTTACCCTGTGAGATCATTAGGACTCATTTCTGAAGTGTAGCCAAACCAGACTAGACATTTATTGAACCACTGCTTGAAAATACTGCTTTAAAAAAAAAGGGGCAGAAAAACGTAAGTCGCAGCCTTAAGGTCAGTTACGATTTAAAAAGTATTCAGTTAGCTTTGCTTAGCTGGGGTTGATAAGTTTATTATTTTGCATTTTTTACTCATTTTTAGTAGATAATACCAATTTGAACCACATAAATGTCATTGTTCCCAGATACTATCTGTAACGTTAAAAGCCTCTGTTTTTAATTTCTTTGTAAAAAGTGCTCCAAGTGCTTGTTTTGCTCTCTAAATGTGGATACTCGGGGCTGTTTTTGATGCTTCCAGAGGAAGGCTTGAAGGTGAAGGTGCTCACAGTGCACACTCGTCCTCCTCAGTGCTTGTCAAGATAGGCTGTGTGGAAAGAGTTTTAAAGCGAGTCCACCGCTTCTTTCCCATATACACGAGTCTTTTGATCCTTGGCAAATACCGTTACTTTCATAGTAGCTTAGAACAGACTCAGAAAGTAGCGTGGGTTTCCTACCTCCACAGCACCCTTCTGAGAGTTGACCATGAATTTTTAAAGATGAGCATGAAACAGTTTCGTATCATTTTGTTTCATGTTTCCACTGCTTGTCTAGTTCTAGAAAATCAAAGCCACATTTGTCAAATCTACTGGGTGAAGGAATACTAATCTGCCCAGACGTGTGGCTGGGGCAAGCATTTTCATTGAGTGAGACGTGATGCTGTAGGCAGAGCTGTCTGACTGTCCTAACGTGAGACAGCCCCTGGCTTGAACGAAATACGACAGAATACTGCATATTATTTTTGGCATGCACTATAGAAAGACCCTTTGTGCTTAGCCTCCCCAGCTACAGTCATGCTGAGATTGTCAGAGCCCCATCTGGGACCTTACGTGGAGAAGGGCTGTAGCCTCAATGGCCCTCTCGCCAGAGGGTGGCCTGCGTGCCCACGTCTGCTACACCTTCCATGAGATCACTGAGCCAGGTGTCTGCCCGGCAGTCCGTGTGGCGGCACCAACCCTAGCACAGAACCAGGAACCCAGGACGGAGACTCACCAGCACCGCACCCAGTTTGGAGCGGACCCTTCCCCCGTCCCTCGGAGGGCTTGTCAGCCAGCCTCAGCCACCATGCTCAGGGCCGGCTGGAGGCACAGCGGCAGCTCTCCCTCGGGCGGTAGGGATTCTGGACTTGCTTCCACCCGTCGAAGAATGCCGGAGCGGTGGTCCTGGGACGGGAAGCCTGGTGCACGAGGCTGACCCGCCAGAATGCCCATCATCGCGCCGTCATCGCGCCGGACACGGGACACCCAGGCACTGCAGGCTTTATAGGCTTCCCAGGGCCGCCCATTGTGCTCTGCACCGCTGGTCGGCCTCCGAGAAGGCCAGCATTAACCATTTTTTTGCTGGCCTTTTTTCTCCCATACTGAGGCGATGAGCTCAGTCCCACTACACATTTTTATGGATGTTTCCAGACTTAACCTGCTTTTCTTCACCCGCTGATACAATTTTTTTAAAGTGTGAAAGCATTGTAAGTAGGTCTTGTGTACCTTTCAGATGATGACCCATCGTCATTTGCTGGAACTGAAATGATCTTGCTTGTTTTTAAAATGAGGCACTAGGTTTCCTAAGCCGAGAGAGGATTGTACTAATTATACTTGGAGAATCGAACCTAGAACTTTCACAAAAGCATTTCCAGAAAGAAATTTAAACCCAAGAGATAACAGGTATTTGGGGCAAGTACATTAGGAATCAGTTGTTTTTCTGCTCTCAGTGTTAGCCGTGTCTCAGCTCTCGCTTTCTCTTTGTCCCACAGGAGTCAGTGACCCACCCGAGAGGCTCTCCTCCTCCTCCTCGCCACGGCCGTGGCCCTTGTGTAGTCAGGGTGAATTCTGTCCCAGTCTCTGGGACCAACCCCACCATCCTGCAGGTAGCTGCTGTCTCCTGCCCGCCCCCCCCCCACCCCCAGCCGGTGGTTGGGTTCACCATCGGCTCAGGGAAAGGCCGGCAAAGTCGCCCCAGTCCCCAGGTCCGTGCACATCAGGTCTGAGGTCTGTAGGACCGGCCGCATCCTGGCTGCTCATGCCAAGTTGTGCAGTGTTCGTGGACGTCATGTTTTAATCGATCTCATACTTTCCTCTTGGTGACCTTTTACTTTCTGAATTTTTTGAAGCTGTGGGATTGACCTGAGTGTGATCTTTTGGGTGACTTGAGTGTGAATAAAGCACACGGCTGTGGTGTTGGCAGCACGGAGGCTGGCATGTGCTCCTCCTGGAGGGACAGAGACTGGTTCTGGGCTTGGAGCAGAGGCGTCTGGTTGGACGAGGGCACGGCGGCCACCGGGGTCTCCCTGCGGTGATGGGCCCTGCAGGCTTCCAGGTGGCTTCCCTGCAAGCTTTCTGTTTTGTCAGGAGCCTGTTTCAAACGCTTGAAGGTATTCTGAATGGTAACAATCTAACATCTTTCAGATTTGTGTTTAATACACATGTTTTTCAACAGAAAATACTATGTTAAGTTTTTTATGGAAAAATACTAACATCCAGTGTTCTTTCCTGCTTTAGAATTCAGACATAATTCTAATCTGTAATTCTTCAAATTCTGAATGACATGGTAACGTGGACAAGGCCGGTGTGATCTCACACCTGGCATGGACAGCCACAGACTCCCAGTAAGTCCAGCACTAACGATGCCTGAGGACACCATTTTGAAAGAAATGAGTCATGAGAAAGTATAACTTCCTGTTGTGTTAAAAAAAATAAATAAAAATCCAAACCTTGAAATAGCCAAGACATGTCATGTAAAAATAGCCACTGCCAACTCGCCCCAGCCCAAGGCCCATGGCCCCTCCAATCCTGGTGGCCGAGGAGGTGCTTCCCGCGGCTCCCGGCGTACTATCCCTGCAGCTTCCCCCCGAGTTCCCGGTGCTGTGGCTGGCATGCTGGCCCCATGCTTGCCATCGGCTCATGAGGGCTGCCGGCTGGTGGCCCTGGCTGGCTAGTAACCTGTCAGCCCTCACACGACAGGACCCTGCCTTAGGGATTTCAGTCTCCAAACCCGAGCTGATGTTTGTGTGCATCAGGGATGGGAACATCTTACAAATGTCTCTGTAGAGCAGGAAGACCTCCTTTCGTAAAATCTACCCTCCAGTGGGCGTTTACTCACGCCAGGCTCTGTTTGCTGACCACATTATACCCATGGCTCACGTAGCCCTCACTGAGCACCCTGGCAGGTGGGGGCTGGTCCTGTCCCTGCCATGCAGGTGAGAAGCCTGAGCTCAGGTGCATTTGGCCCAGGCCTCGGTCTGGCTGACTCTGGCACACGGTCCTTGTCATTGCACTGAGAACTTCCCACATGGCCAGTCCCCTTGTAACAAGGTTGTTTTGATGCTGAATTGGACTTTACAGATTTTTTTTCTAAGATTTTATTTATTTATTTATTTGACAGACAGAGATCACAGGTAGGCAGAGCGAGGAAGGGAAGCAGGCTCCCAGTTGAGCAAAGACCCCAATGCGGGGCTCGACCCCAGAACCCTGGGATCATGACCTGAGCCGAAGGCAGAGGCTTTAACCCACTGAGCCACCCAGGCGCCCCTCTTTACAGATTTTTATCCATCCCCAGAATCACATGTTGGGGAAATTTCAAAGGGAGTCTGGTCTGCTTGGCGTTCATTTAGTTAAATTTGCAGATGTAGTCCGGTAACGGGTAGCACATAAAGAACAGACATGCGGTAAAGCCAAGAGGTCTGCCTCAGTGAGGGCCCTACCAGAAAGAACCCTTACCCTCATTTCCATTTCCTCTGGCCTGGTCCTGTGTCCCTCATCCCCGCCACCCCTGCTTTTCTGTAACAAAGAATTGTCTCCCTGGCTGCAGAGAGACCTCTATGGTGAGACACATATCGCCCCAGTGGGAGCAAGCCCGGAACCCCCAGGTTCCCATCTTCTCCCGCTGCAGTCAGCCGCCCTGGGGCCCTCAGTAGAGTGGTGGTAGAGTGGGGGCGCTATGTGATGCCCATAGAGGAGCTGTGAACACCAGGACACCTGGCCTGTGCCGTCCTTGTCCTCGGGTGGGGCCGTGTGCCCACAGCATGTGCGTGCACCACCCTTCACCAGGATGGCCTGGTCAGCAAGACGCGAGCAGAGTCCCGGGCAGCCGGGCTCCTGTTTCCTCTGGGTGCATTGCAGGGAGAGAGAAGCTCAGTCCCGATGTTTGTAGGCTCGTTGGCAGGATTCGGCTCATGGCTGAGACCCCGAGTGCTGTGGCAGCTGCACTTCAGAGACCGCCAGCGCTGGGAAGCACAGCGTGGCCTGTGTGGTGCTTATGGGGGGAAGTTCACAGGCACCATGGGTATGCCCGCTCTTGAGAAGCAGCCCTGCACACTCAGCGTCTCATGTGTTTTCTCTTGATTATCCTGAGTGGGGGGAAGCAGAGAGCCCTTCCCCTGCATTCTTTGTGACCCTTACAAAGCCCTTGGGGGCTTTTGGGGGCTTTGTGCTCACATGCCCCCAAGCATTCAGGCCAGCACCACTTGATATAAAAACAGAGGCCAGGGCCCAGGGAGGGGACAGGGACGGGTTCACCTTGGGGAAGTGTGTGGATGGACATCCTGCACCGTCTTCATCGGCTGCAGGCTGGCATGCAGAGGTATGTGCTGTTGGGGAGTACTCTGCGCCCCCGTTGGGTAGCCGTTGGCCGGGGCCGAGTGTCAGAGCCTCTGATTCTGAGTGTGTGTGTGTGTGTGTGTGTGTGTGGCCCAGGGAGCAGAGGAGCGACCACCAGGCACTTCCTTCCAGGTGAGCTCTGCTCAGGAGACTCAGCCTGGAGCCTGTGTTGGCAGGAGTGGACGCATTGGCGCTGTCCTCCCGTCCTCTCTGGGGCTACCAGTCAGCGAGACCCAAGTGGCAGTCCCGTGTGTGTGCAGAGCGGTATGTCCAGACCGTAGCATGCCAAAATGCCGCTGTCTACACTGTCCAAAGCTGTTCCCTAGAGAAAGCGGACGGGCCTTCTGCAGACCCACTGTCCGGCCCCTTCCATTACGGAATGGGATGTTGAGGTTGCAGCTTCTTTCCGGCATCAGAGACACATTCATGCCCACTCACCCTGGGATATTTCATGACACCATAAAGGAGCCGTCCCCGTGGTTTCGCCGGTGTTGACTTTTTGGACAGCTGGGCTCCTCTCAGCCGTTGCCTGGAGCTTTCTGGACATTTCCTCTAATTTTCTGAGAGCAGTGTGCCAGTGGCACCCAAAATGCCGTGTGTGGCCCACAGAAGCTCAGTCAGATGGTGCTCACCAGGCTCTGCCCCAAGGAGGGCTGTTTGTGGGTGGCATGTTCTAGAATGCCAGGCTGGTAGCCTGGGTCCTCAGGGAGAGGCTGGGAGCCTCAGGAAGTGGCTGCCCCTCACCCTCCACCCTCTTTGTTCTGAGCCATCTTTTTCAAATCGAGGTTTCGTGGGCACCTTCTGGGCTAAAGCAATCCCCCATGGTGGAAAACCACAGTTCTGTGTGTTTTCTCCTCTGTGGCTCTTGACCTTTCTCTCGGCTTGGTCCTTGAGGAGCTCCTGTTCTCAATGTGTCCTGTCTGTCCCAGGGCAAGGGGTGAACAGACGAGACCCACTCAGGGCTGGTGGGGGGGGCTGGGGGCACCTTGGTGCTCTAGGGTCGGCTTTCCCCACCTCCTCTCCCATCACCACAGTACCTTTTAGTGTCTCAGACACTGGGCTTCCTCATAGGATCTGTTCAAAGAAAGGATCCTGTGGCTCAAAAGAAAAAGTTTGAGAACCACCGATTTACATTCCTGTGGTTGAGTTCTAAAACTATTCCTTTAGCCAAAATACTGAGAAACTCAGTGGGATCAGATTCTCCGGGCTTGGCTTACGTGTTTGCTGTCCCAGCCTGAGTCGGCCATTTCTTAGAGGAGCCTGAGCACATGTGAGCCTAACCCCTGCTTCTGTTCTAAAACTAGCAGGCTGTTGGCTTCTATTATTGTATATTTATACATTAATTTAGATCCCTCCACTTCTGGCCGTAAATGAGTAACGTCAGGGAACTTGCCATAAACCATTAAAAGCTGGATAAGATAGAGGACACAGCTGTTTCCAGACACTGGGGCAGTGGGCAGTGCAGACTCTTGCTCTCAGAGAGAAGGAACGAGGCACAGTGAGCCCCCTTGTCCGGTGGCAGGAAGGGATCTGAGCAGCTCGGGTAACTAGACCACATTGAGGGGACGGGATTAGGTTTCTGGAAGGCCAAAGGAGCTGGAATGGCAGGAGATGGGGCTGGAGACAGGGAGCCATGTCAAAAAAGAGCTCCCAAGGTGCAGAGAGCTGAACCTCTCTGGTGCCTGGTGGGAACAGTCAAGGCTGGACTGAGAACAGCTACAGGCCAGCTCAAGCTGAACAACTCCCAGAGTTTACGTAGGCCTGGGCCACGTTCTCATTCCACCTGGTCAGACCAGAGATGTTTCTGAGCATTTGTGACAATGAGGAGAGACCCCAGAATGGGACACACCAGACCCTGACTAACAAAGCTTAAACACAACTCTCCAGAGAATCCCACGGATCCGCAGGGAACAACGCGCCTGCCGGAGTAAATGTCAGTACTCTTCAAGAGAAGAGAGTAGGGGCACCTGGGGGGCTCAGTCGGTGAAGCATCTGCCTTTGGCTCCAGTCATGATCCTAAGGTCTGGGGATCGAGCCCCGCATCAGGGAGCCCGCTTCTCCCTCTCCCTCTGCTGTTCCTCACCACTCATGTTCTTTCTCTTTGCATGCTCTCTCTCAAATAAATAAATAAAATCTTTTTTAAAAAATGAGAGTGAAATTTAACACCCAACAAGGGAAATTCATGACATCCAGCATCTAGTAAAAATTACTCTATCGTGTGTGAAGGAGAAGCCTTGACATGTCAGTCCTGGTGCCATTTGTCCTGCTTGACCCTCCTGGCAGAAGGGAGCGCACTGACTTCCAGATGCTCCCAGCTCCGTCCTTTGTGCACCCTGCCAGCCCCTGCCTGTGGTCCAAGGCCAAGGCTTCTGGAGTGTGTGAGCACACAGAGGAGCAGAAACAGAAGGGAGCGGGTTTTTAAAGCATTTAGTATTTTAATGGTGTTTTACAGAAGCTACTTAACAATGTAATCCAAATTCTTTTTTTTCCAAAGAAATAATGCAGATGTATCAACATCGAAGAGGCAAGTTTTTGTCCTGTAGTTTGCAGAATAACATAAAATACTCATTAAAATAGAAGCTATCCAGACAACAGAGTATTAGCCCGAAAAGGAAACCAGCTACCAAGACATGGAGGAACTTGACATGCATGTTCCCAAGTGACAGAAGCCAGTGTGAGCTGGCTCCAGACTGTGGGATGCCAGCTGCAGGGCGTTCTGGAAAAAGCAGGACTGCAGGGACAGTAAAGATGGGTGGAGGCCCGGGACCAGGGGCAGGGATGAAGGGGCAGAGCACGGGGGCTTTTCGGGCAGTGGGTCCTCTGTGATGCCATAATGGAGGCCATGGGTCCACATAAACCCATCTGAACCACGGAATGTCCAGTGCCAAGAGTGAGCCCAGATGTGAACTGTGGACTCGGCGTGACAGCGATGTGTCAGTGGAGATCTGTCACTTGTGACAGACACTCCCATCGGGGGGACGCCAGTGTGGGGGCAGGGCTTGGAGGGAACCTCTTCATTCCTTTTAATTTTATTGTGACCCTAAAACTGCTCTCAAGAGGTTTTTATTAAAAACCAAAGCTGTCAAAAGTATAGATTCCCACAACCAGAGACCCCTTTCCCTTCCACGCCTCCTTTCTCTATTTGACTAAGAAAATCTTAATGTAAACCTAGCAAAAATGGTTAAGTGTGAATTCTGCATTAAGATTAACTACTGAACTTCGTATTTTATGTTTGGTGCCTTATGGTGGCCACCAACCACCTGCCAGGTCGCAGGGGGCCAGGAGTGCTGTGTGACACTTGATCAGCATGTCGGTGATACTCTCAGACCTCCAGTGAGGATGGTACGCTTACAGGGATAAAACTGAGCTCCTTCGCACTCAGCAGTATGTCTGCGGTCCAGACTCTCTGGCGGAGTTAAAGGTTAACCAGTTAACGACCCTTTAGGGCTAGATTATAATATGGCCCCAAGGCTATTTGAACAATGTTTATTTTCAGGATTCTGTCCTCTGGCTGGGAAGGGGCAGAGAAGGATACCAACTCAGGCTCACGGAATTGCCCACCAGCATGTAGGACTTCTCCACCTGGTCAGCCCTGTGCCTGGCCAGTGTTGGCCCCCACAGTCGTGGAGCCCTTGATTTGCAGGGTTTCCTTTAGCTGCAAGCCTTTGCTTTGATCTAGGGTGTGGAACTGTATGCCAGGCAGCTGGTTTGCCATGCCTTCCAGACGATCCCGTCCCCCCATTGGTGCTCAACATGTAGACTGGAGTTTCAACAGACGGTCCTGTCCCCTCCCTGCCAGGAAGACCCCCCTCACCCCTCACTTGTCCGGCTTGCTCGTCCACTGCAGGCGGAGCCCTGCCTTAACTGCCGACTCTCTTTAAGGAGAAGCTGTCACTGGGCTCTGCCTTCCTGCACCGTTGGGTGAGGCGCTCTGGAAGGCTCAGCAGTGCCAGCCTGCAAGGCCTGTGGAGGAAGAGGATGACCAGGGAATTCATGCAGCTCTCCCCAAACAGGACCAGCTCTGCCAGGTTCATGAGCAGCTCGTCCCTGGGGGAGCCAATGTCCCTCTGCAGCTTCAGCCGGGCCCGCTGCAGGAGTGCAATGTTGTAGAGGAGGCGGCAGGTGAACGTGGTCAGGGCCATGGCAAGCACAAGGCAGGGAGCAGAGGCCGCATCCCTCTGGGGAGGGGCTGCCCGCCAGGCCAGCTGGACAACGAGCAGGATGAAGAATGCGAGCTTCAGGATAAGGGCCAGCCCAAAGCCCAGGCTGACCTTGACAATTTCATACTCAGGCCAGGCGGTCAGTGGGTCCACCTGGCACAGAGTGGTTCTGGACAGCTCCCCAGATGTGCCCAGCAGGGCTGCCAGTCCCAGGGAGCTGCAGAAGGCACAGCTCCCGATGATGGCCAGGCTCTCCATGGGCCTCTGGGCCGCCTTGGTGGCCACGGGCAGGCAGGGCGCAGAGCCCTGCAGCAGGAACGCAAAGAGCATCACCAGCTGCACATACTGCGCGTTGAAGTAGCAGACATTGGCCAGGAAGGAGAGAGTGGCACAGCTCAGGTTGGTGACGACCATGTAGTCTGGCCGGCTGATGGCAGTGAGGGACAGCAGCGTCACCAACACATTGGTGATTGTGAGGTCCGAGAGGAATGCGTCCAGGCTGCCCCACCTGACGCGGCCCTTGATGAAGGTGGTCAGGTTGAAAAGCCCAGCCGCCAAGCTCACCGGGACCCCCAGAGCCATGTAGACATGCAGGCACCTAGAGACGATACTCTGTGCAGCGATGACGTCCTCGAATGCTGTGGACACACGACTCGGGTACTGGACCCACGACATGTTGTGCAAGCTCATCCCGGGTGCATCTGAGCTGCAATGGAAGCACACCACGCTATTACCAGCCCTTACTCTGGGGTCACGAGAAGGGTAGGGGCGGGGTCATGCCTGGAGGAGGGCCTCCCCCCGAGGAGGGTAGGAACAGGGATTGGTGTGACTGCCAGCTTCCCTGTGGGGGTTCTGGAGCAGGGGCCTGGGTGCCCGTCCACCTCTCCTCCCCCCACATCGGAACGAAGCTTACTGCTCTTAAGAGAGACAGCTTCTGGGGCACCTGGGTGGCTCGGTAGGTTAAATCCTCTGCCTTCAGCTCAGGTCATGATCCCAGGGTCCTGGGATCAAGCCCTGCATCAGGCTCTCTGCTCAGTGGGGAGCCTGCTTCCCCTCTCTCTCTCTGCCTGCCTCTCTGCCTACTTGTGATCTCGCTGTGTCCAATAAATAAATAAAATCTTTAAAAAAAAAAAAAATAAGAGAGAGAGAGACAGCTTCTTGGAATGAGGTCACGTCTTAGTCCCGCTGCTAAAGCTTGTGCGCCAGGGGCCCCGATCTCCTGAAGGACTGCCAGGGAGCGGAGTTCCGGGACCCAGATTTAGAGCTCCTCCTGGGCATCATGCTCACTCAGGGCCTCAGTGTCAGGCAGGGGAACGGCCGGAATCTGCATTTTGCAACGTGTGTGCATGTGACCATCCAGCTTCTGGACCCAGAGACCCGCACTCCATCGTGTTGACTATGGAGACGGAAAGGGAGCAAGTGTGGACGCTGGCCCTGAGGGTCGCAGCCCTTCCCGCTCTTTCAACCTGGAGCTGTTGGTTTGAGCCGAGCTATAAAGTCCTGACTTGGGGCTTTAAATCACAATGCCGACAGACTCACAGCCTTCCTGGCTGGTCTTTTGTCACCAAAATTGTTTGGTTTCTGTATACACGGATCCTCCCCTTCAGTTTTAACCAAAGAGCCCATGAGGTCGCGTAGCTGCTCATTCAAAGGAGGTTGAGGGGGTAAAATTGGAGAGTTGATGTTCATGGAATGCTCATGCGTAGGCCTGGCCCCACAGCCTGCTTTCGTGTTCTCCCCAGGGGGGTGGCCTGGGTCCCGGCTGGCAGAGTCACACAGTGTGATCACACACTGCCAGCATGGACTTCCGAAGGAGAGAGCACGAGCACATGGCCTCTTCCTGGCTGCCCACCACCAGAGCCATCTCAGTAGCAGATTTTGCATCTGGAAGCACCTGTTCCACACACAGGGGTTCTGACAAGTGGCCCCTTGCATATGCAGACGTGTCATGGGCGTCCCTCCTTCCTGGACGCCCCCAGTGCCCAGATGTGTTGTCCTGGTCTGATTGACAGCCACGGGGCACACCATGTGGAGGTGGCTAGCATGTGCTTGCCTTCTCTGGCACGTCAGCGGCTCTCTGTCCCACAGGCCTACGGAGGTGACTTGAATGCACACATTTCTCCATGTCCGTGTCTGGCTGGCATCTTCTGAGAGATGCAGGGAATTGCGCTGTTTTTCATCTGCTGGTGCTGAAGGTGATGAGTGATTGCCAGGACGCAGAATGCCTTCAAAATTAAGAATAGTGACCCGACGAAGAGGAAGTGATTTGGAATGTTAATCTTTAATTAAGGAAAATTGGAAAGATCTTGTGAACATTGACCACAGGTCAGGAAACAGCATTAGGCTGGGCCGGCGTCTGATCTCTGCATCTGGCCAGTGTTCTGGGCACTTTCTGGGGCCAACCGTACTCTCTCTGCTGGTGGTTTTGGGAGCGCTCATTGTCAGAGGCCCCCGGCTTGTGGCAGTCAGCTCCGTTACCTGATTTGATAGCCAGGCTCTGGGTCACCCAGCCAGGTGGACAGAGGGTGTGCGTTCCCAAATCTGGCCTTAAGAGAAGGTCCCAGACTCGTCAGCTTAACTGCTTCTTGCCTTATCCTATTCTTTTCTCCAGTGGCAAGGGGCCTTCTTTGGAGTGGGGTGAGCTCCAACCTCATGCTCCCTTCTGTCTGCTGTGTGACTTGTCTGGTGAGAGGTCATGCACCTGTGGGTCCACAGCCAGGAGTGGGTGTGCTGCTGTCAACACTGCTCACAGCGCCTGTTGACCCGAGTTCTTGGTCCCAGCTCCTCTGTCTGCACACTGGGCTCATTCAAGGAAAGGAAGTCGCCTAAGGATGGGTGGGGCGCACTGGCCCCCAGTGTGCCAGCAGCACACAAAGTGGGGTGCTGCTCCCTGCCACTGGCGCTGTGCTCCCTCTCCTATATTTAACACAGGCATGTGATTCTTTTGCCCCAGGGTGTGGACAAAGAGTGGAATTCTAGTACCTTTTTATGCCTTCAGGATTGGGACCCAGGGGAAGGCATCCCAGCAGTGAGACCTGATGCGCTTCTGAATCCCTGGCCTTGCGGTGGCCAGCCTGAAAAGGGTCGGTGGGCTCTCAGCTTTGCCCCCTTCTGGGCCCAAGGAGCACGGAGCTTCTCCCAGCACACCAGCTCTGCGGCGGCCTCACCCACCCCACCCACTCTGTCTCAGGCCTGAGCCTTTGCCTGGCCGGGTGGCCGCCAGCCCTCCCCTCACCACCACTTGTGGGTTTTATTCAGAAAGATAATAAAACGTGGAAGATACCTTCTCATGAAATTGTCCATGATGACGGCTCTTCCGGTGAATCCCCCACCCACATCCCTGACTCTTTTGTGTCTCTTCTCTGTTTGTGGCTTCTCTTTGGCCTTGACAGTCCTATGCCTCCCGCCCCAGCCCTGGAGGCTCACCCCCAGAGGGGAGCGATGAGGGGCAGGGCTTGCGGGAGTCGAGGCCTTTGCCGACAAGCCGAGTGTTCACCACTGCTGCACATTTTGGGATGCACTTTACATGGGATGATTTCCTCAAACCGTAGTTCTCCATAGGAGGTAGGGACAGTTAAAATCCCATGTTGTGGTGGAGGTGAGCACGTCACAGAGCAATGGGGTCATTTGTTCAGTGAGCCAGTAGGTAACAATGGCATCAAGATCGGAACCTGATGGTTCGGCCCGAGAACCTGTACATTTTTAAAATTTACATGTGACAAAACTTACCCTTTTTGGTATATACCATGGATGCATCTGGTCACGTAAACACCACCACGCACAGTGGACAGATGGGTCCATCACCCCCTAGATTCCTCTGTGCCATTTCTTGGTGCTCAGCCCGATCCCTGTGCCACACCCCAGGCAACCTCACACTGTTGTCCCTCCCATTTGGACACTGCCAGGACATCACAGGAGCGGACTCCGGGTGTGTGGCACCTTCTGCGTCTGGCACGTTCCCACTGGGCAGCCAGCGTCGGAGGCTCCCCCATGATGCACAGGCAGAGCTCACTCTGCTGTCACTGAACCGTGTCCCAGCCACACGTCTGCCGTTCCGCTGACGTGGGGGCCATTTCCAGGTATAGGTGCTTACAAACCAGCCACTTGAAATATTTGTGTATACGTTTTTATATATGAGCATATGGCTCCTTGTAGGTGAGCAGAAAACTTTTTCTCTTGGGTGAATACTTAGGAGCGGGATTGCTAGGTCTTGCTTTTTTAAGAATTTTATTTGGTAAATTTGACATGATTCACGTTATAATATGGTGTGCGGCGTGTGACTGTGATACAGTGACGTGTTGATGATCAGCCCGAGCTCATCAGCAGTGCAGTAGGGCCCTGGGTCAGTCACTTCCTATTTCCTGTTTCCCGCCTGTGCCCTCACCTGACCCCCTTTCTACCCTTTCACTGGTTTGTTCTTGTTTTTGTAAAATTGATTGGTTGGTTTGAGAGAGCGAGAAGGAAGGAGCATGCGAGCATGGGAGGGGCAGAGGGAGAGAGAGAGAGAGAATCTCCAGCAGACTCCCCACTGAGCATGGAGCCCGACACGGGGCTCAATCTCATGACCCTGAGATCATGACCTGAGCCGAAACCAAGGGTCGGACACTTAGCTGACTGTGCCCCCCAGGTGCCCTGGTCTGTTTTTTAAATAGCTTTAACTTCTTTCCACTGTGCAGCTGTGGTGTCCTATGGTACTTGTCCTCTCTGCCTCGCAGAGCGTGGCGTGCTGCGGACCCGTGTGTGCTGCCGTGAAGGGCAGCATGTCCTCCCTCCCGGCCAGGTGCTGTCCCACTGTGTGCATGTATGCTGCACCGTCTCAGTCCGTGCAGCTGCTGATGGGCGCTGGGCTCATGTCTGCAGGTGTGCGTCAGACTTGCGAGGCTGCCGGTGTTCACCTGAGAGGCTGTGATGTTTTGTGTCCCCTGCCAGAGCCTACACTTTCCAGCACGGGTCTTAGCTGAGGCTCCGAATTCTCCTGGAAGCCAGCCTGACCCTCTGAGGCACAGCCCTACCTTGTTCTGGTGCCAGTTTCAGGCCAAGAACCAGGGCTTTGGGGGCCCTCTTCTGAGTCACACGAAAGGGCTGCCAGGGTCCAGCTCTAGGGTCCCCTGGGAGCTCTCCGAGGCCAGAGCCTTGAGAATTTTGTGTTCTTTACAGCAGCTTGTGGCTGTAGCTCCTTAAATAGGCTTTCAGAGTGGGAGGGGTGTGTGGGACGGCTTCCTGTGGCTTTGTGCTCCCTCAGGCCTCCTGGGCCCTAGGTGGCCGTCCAGCCTTTGCTCCGCTGGGCCCTCTCCCAGCAGCCCCTCCTCACGCGTTCTGTGTTATGGGCCCACATTTATGTCCCTAGGAGCGCTGCTCAGGCACTGAGCTGCGGGGTGGTTCAGTGTTGTTTTCCCTGCATCCACATGGCCCTTCTTGTCATCCCCGTGGACGAGCAACAACTCTAGTTGCTAGGACCTCCCCACTGCGGATGCTTATGGAGTCTTTTGATGTCCTTTTTTGCTGGGTGCTTTCCAGTTCTGGGCTCATTTCACATGTGATCCCAGAAAAGCTTACAAACTCTTTCTATATGGAAAGAGCGTAAGCCTTTGAGGTCAGGATTCTGCTTGGTGACTGTGCTGCATCCTCAGCCTGGCCGGCATGACCCTCTGCCTGGGGCTCCCCATGGCCCCGTCAGTCTCATATGTGAACCTCTAGGCAACTGTCACCAGGACTCCTGTAACTCACGAGCTCTGGCTATGGCTGTCTCTCCACCACCAGCTCCTGACGTTGCAGGCGCATGTAGAATGTGGCGGGCTCACTCCCTGCTCCATGTTCATCTAGTGAGTTACAGGACAGAGCACAGGGAAGGGAAACTGCCTCTTGTCCCTGCCCCTTGGGATTCCTTCCTACTCTGTCCCAAGGTACCAACCCCGTTCCCTCTTGGCCAGCTCTTCCCGCTTTCACTCCCTCTGGCAGGACTTGGCTTTTTTAGCGCCTTCTGGTCTCGGCTGCGTAAATGTTTCCATTCCATCCCAGTCTTCTGTACTCCTGGCCGACAGGCAGCCGTGGGCCTGATGAGTCACACCATTCAGCCCATACATGGCCAAGCCCTGTGCTGTCCAGCCTGGCCAGCTTTACAGTGCTGTGGTGTGGGGAGCACGAGCTTTCGTGGACATTGAGCATAGGGTACAGCCCAAGACCCAGGCCAGATGGTGTGGGAGCCGGCCACCGGCTCCCACCTCTAGACCCTACCTGGGGGCTGGGAAGGGAGTGTGACCAGCTGTGTCGCATACTGCGTTCACATACCCATACCCGTCACACATGTCACATACCCATACTGCGTTCATGGGGACCTGGGTGCGAATACCTGAGCCGTTCTGAATGTCTTCTATGGGTTTTGGGGAAAATAACTTCACGGAAGTGTGAAGATGAAAAGATTTCCACTTTGTTCCTTTGGTGTCTTCTGAGACCACCTCTGTCTCTCCTGGACACACTTACACGCACGCACGTGCCTCCAGGAGACACAGCTGCTCCTGTCTGACCCGGTGCTGGGCCGTCCGTTCCTCACGCAGTGGACGTCCCTGCCTGGACAGGGACTGCCTCGCCGCCATCCCTGCAGCTTTCATGGACATATCTTGTGTGCCTGCGTTAAGTCAGAGGCCGGAGCCCACCGTGAGAGGCTTACCTGTGTGAGGGCTGAGCTCCGGACCTCTGGGTGCTCACGGGATTTTCCTCTGACACACAGTGATGTCCCTGTGGCGGCTTCTCAGCAGCCGTTCAGGGACACAGTGAGAGCCCCTTGTCTGTACTCAAGGGCCCTTCTTTGCAGACCCACCTCCCCCCGGACCACCACCATGAGAAGCTTCCCACTGGTTCAGACGGTTCCGAGGGCAGAGACAATGGGGGTCTCCTGGCCTAGGGATTCCCATTTGTGTCCACTGGCCGCTCTGTGGGCCTAGGTGTTTGCCAGCATGTCCCAGTGCCCTGGGGGCAGCCTTTCCCCCTCAGAGCTGAGCCTGAGAGAACTGCACTCTGGCAAACCCACCCCTGGTCTAGAGACACACACTCTGTCCACCTGTCCCCGCACACTTACTGAGCGCTTACGAGGAGCCTGGCCCTGGCCACCAGGCACCACTATCCTGTCCTCATGGGCCATCTGTGCCTTAGCTCGAGAACACCTGGCCCCTGGACCTCCAGAACCTCTGGGGACAGGCTAGGCTGTCCCCTCGCATGGTGAGCGAGACCGTGCACCCCACGGAGCATCGCACCAGCAGGGCCTGCTGTAGGGTTTGGGCTTGGGTGGGTGATTTGGAGGAGGGTCTGAGGAAGTGGGCGCTCTTTGTCAGAAAGCAGAGGCTGTACCACGACCAGGGTCCTCAGTGGTCCTGCCTGATGGGGATGTGGCATCTTTGGTAAAGGGGCAGAGTGCACACTTGTACCGGACGGGAGGGTGTGGCTGTTCTGTGGCCTTTTGAGGCGTGCTTCCTACCGGTCCCAGGACTACATGGCACACTGCACGGCCAGGTTGGCGGCCAGACCCTGGTTTTGTTTCTGTCCTCCCGCACACAGCCCCTGCGGCGATGCCACATCGTGCTCTGAACCACAGTACCTGGCCGCCACATGGCCCTACGGACCCCTCCCCAGCAGTCTCTGCCCTGCCGACCCCAGCTGTTTCGTCCAGCCCCACCCTCTGCAGCCCTGACCCTCCTCGGGGCCCTGATTGAGGGGCACGTGCAGAGCCCAGCCCTGTCACTGGAGGTCCTGGAGGGCTGTGCTCCATGGGCTTCTGTTGCTGCCCTGTCCCAGCAGCCCCTGTGTGAGATGGACGGCCCCACATCTCACTCCATAGGCCTGTGGTTGTAGACAGATGCATGAGCTCCTGGGTGTGTGTCTGCAGCATGGCACCCCTGAGCACCTTTAGGAAGATTCTGTCAGACCAGGTGGTACGTGGGGGGCACTCGGGTGGTTCCTTTCCACTTACAGAGAGGAGTCAGGTAGTCATGGAGACCCTTTCCTTCCATGCCATACTGAGTGGCCCTGAACACAAAGCATGCCTTGTGCAGAAGACTGGCTGCCTGCTTGCCTGGAAAACTCAGGCCTTTCCTTCCTTCCTAGGCTCCTCCCTCTGGGCAGAAACACCACAGGGTCTGGGTGCCCCACCCCCCGCCCCCCACCCCTGCCGCGGTTCTGGAAAGGGGCCCCCCATCCCAGGCTTTATGCCCTATGAAACCTATATGTTCCAGATATGCCTCCTGAAAGACGTTCGCTGTCCTCTGCCAGAATGAAACCTTTCCCGTTGTACCCCGGGATGGAGAGCTGGTGTGAGGGTGTGCCTCTGGCGGCTTCTGTCGGCACCCAGATGTGTGTGCGGACAGTTGACAGGCCTCTCCCAGCTCTGTCCTCAGGACACAGAACTAGAGCCACTGTGGGTCTTTCCTTATGAGGGGACCTGAGCGCTCTGCGCAATCATTTGCAGGTTGAAATGCTGGCAAAATAAATCTCATTTTCGTTTTCACTGGAGCCAAGCTATCGCATAAAGAAGCCTTCGTTTTCAGAGAGAAATGGCGCTTAGCTGTGAAATCACCCGTCAGCCCACACTGTCAGCCTGTGCTCAGGGCACAGTCCCCGGGGTGGGGGCCCCCAGAGGCAGGGAGAGAGAGAAAGCCAAAAGGGCCGGCAGCTCACCTGGGTGAGGCGCACATGCTGTGTCCGTCTCCAGCCCTGCCTGTGCTCTGTGCTCACAGGGACGGCAGGCACAGACCGTTGCTTCTGTATGGAAGACAGGAATCCAGCTGAAGTCGTTGAAGCCACACACACTGCATTTTAAGCAGAGTGTGGTTTGGCCATGTGACCCAGAAAAATTCAGCTCGGCCCACGTAGAGAGAGGTAGCTTTGCCTCGCAGACAGAAAAAGTGAGGTGTGTGCCTGTGCCTCCCAGGGTCTGTGGGCATCCAGCGGTTTCCCTGCAGACTCCACACACTGGCCCGTTCACGAGACGGTCCCTCCCAGAAGGCAGGCAATGTCTGCAACTTAAAATAGGACCTAAAACCCCACCCATAACACAAGGAAAAGTGCTCCCAACCTGTGTAGCCCAAGGAAAGTCCCCCAAAGCCTTTCCCTTAGTGCGCTCCACCCCAACCGGGCACTGCCCTCTGTCCTCCGGCATCAGGGTGGATCAGCACGCCAGAGGCCTGAGCACACAGCCCTGCAGGCCTGGGTCTGGAGCCTCTGTCGGGGTCAGGCAGAGTCAGGGCGCTTTTACCTGCAAGGGTCATCCACATCTGGTCACCATGTCCTGGCAAGGGGCTGGGCACAGGGCAGGTAAGAATCGAAGAGGGAGAATGGTACAGAGCCCTGGGGGAATGAGGAAGTGGCCCCGGGGGCCCCAGATCCCTGAAGGAGATGACCTGCATAAAGGAAGCAGGAGCTCAACATGGACCTGGAGGCTGGTGAGGCTTCCCCGGCGGCTGTCCCCAGGCCAGCCCCGGCTGGAGACATGACACACAGAGCCCTCCTTACGTGTCTGCACCCATGGCAGTTGGCTCTGTGTAAGATCGAGGAGCACTTGGGGGACGTTCCGTGTAGCACCCAGCCCACTGGGGTCCCTAACGGCCTCCACAGCCGCATAAGCTCCAGGGAAAACCCACTGAGCCTCCAGGGAGGCAGAGTGTGCCCCAGGAGCCCCCTCAGTCGCTGAGCCCAGACTGGGGCCAGGGACCACGTGTCGTCTGATGTCTCTTACAACTTGGACTCCCCACATGGGTCCTGCAGTGTTGTTGCTGATGAGCACTTGAGAGCAAGCCAGCCTGGGGCCTCCGTCCCCGGAGCCCTAAGTCCAAGCAGGGCTTAGGAGCTTGCTCAGGAGTGGGGAAGCCTCGCCGAGGTTTGAGGACCGCCGATGGGGGCTAATCTCTCCAGATGGGAAACCTGAGGCCTGGACAGGGGCAGCTGGGTCTCTCTCAGTGTCGCTGGCCAGCATTTGCCGCTCAGCGTCCAGGGTGATGAAGTGCCTTGCCGTTATAGCCGCGTGGCCATTAGCTCTGCCCACTGGTATGCGCAGGGAGGCCCCCAGCCTAGAGTCAGGCCCTGACAAGAGTGCGTGGCCGCAGGGGAAGCGAGGCCCCCAACCCCTGGCACACAAGCGAGCAGAGGCACCCTGAGCTACTGTGTGGCTGGCATGCCTCCCTCAGCCTCCCGGTGTCCAAGCCCTTGTGCAAGACCCCGGCCGGCTCTCTGGGCTCTGAGTCTGAAGGTGCAGCTTAAAGCTGGTGGCCACGGGCCTTCCGCCCTTCGTCTTGTGAATGGGTTTACAGAGCTGCGCCTGCGTGTTGGAAGGGTGCCTCAGGATGATGGAGCTGGTGGGTGGGCCTCATCGGGCTCAGTAGAAGCCTGGCTGGGGACAGGGGTGCGGTGGGAGCCCCGCCCCATGTGGATGGTGCTCATGTGTGGACTCTGCTGGCGTCGTGGGGGTGTTGCTCCCGTAAGTGAGATCTGGGGTCCCCCAGGCAGAGTGAGTTCTCAGGGAGCAGCAACCACCTCCTTCTTGGGCTCTAGGGCATCCTGCCTCCTGCTCGCATGAGCTCAGGGCTTGGGGGTTTTGAGAGCCCTGATTTAGAGATGTAAGCCTACCCTCTGGGCTCTCCCAGCCTCGCGGGGAAACGTCTGAGCTACTGGTCCAGCTGGCCTCTCCCTGCCCTGACCTCCTGGTCTTCTGTTAAGCTGAGAAAACCACACTGTCTTCCCCAGCTGCGTCCGCTGGGAGGCCTGGTGTATGGTTTGGCTCCATTCTGCAATGTCCAGAAATGTGTTCCATCTGCGCCGTGGCTGCTGCTGGCAGACAGGCAGTGTCCACCTCCAGGCCGCGAGCTCGCACTGCCTGCCGCCGGTCCCTGGCCACTGGGCCGTGGGAACCACCACAACACTGGAGCCTACTGTTCTCGTGGGCGCCTTGTCCACTGGGCCCAGCCCCCCACTTGCCGGGGCTCCTACCGAGCCATCGAGGCTCGGGATGAAAGAGCTGCTAAGAGAAGTACCCGCTGCACAAAGCCTGAATTTCTGGTGCTGAGCAGAGGGGAGAGCCCAAGGCATTGAGATGGGGGTTGTGAGGGCAGGCCGGCTGGCTCCCAGCTCACGTTCGCTCCGGCCAGAGGGCAGTAAGTCCAGCAGTGCTGCACAGGGTACCTGAAGGTTAGAGGAGTTGGCAGTCCTAGATGTGTGAAGCCAGAGACCATCTGTAAACGCAGGTTTCTGCCACACAGTGTGACCTGCACAAAGAGAGGGTCCCACATGGGTCTGAGTTGGGCCAGCCTCTGCAGCCCAGCCCCAGAACCAGCCTGGCCTGGATCCCTCTCCAGCCCACCGTCCATCTATCTCTGGACACCCCAGCGCCCTCCTCCGGGGGTGCCTCGAGGCCTTGTCCCCACCTTCTGTCACACCCTGTCTTTGCATTTCCGTGGATCTGTTATACTCCCCACAGAACTGTCTGCGCCCTGGGTCTTTGTGCTACGTATCAGGACTGGGGTGCCGGAGGACATGACTTCCGGGGTGGAGTGCTGTGCCGCCTCATTCCTGGCCTGGCCTATTCCCGTGTGTGCCCCATGCTCCCTCAGTGCCAAGGGCAGACGCTGGCGAAGAGGTTGGAGTGTGTTGGAGCTCTGCACACACGGAGCGCATGCAGATACTGGAAGTGAGTGAAAGCAGGAAAGAAGGTGTGCCCTCGAGCCCACGCCCTCCCCTGGCCTCCCTCCCCTCCCAGAGCACAGGGCCTGCCTGTCAGCTGGCAGCATTGTTCCGCTTGCGAGGGAACTGGCAGCGGTCTCCCTGTGCCCACTGCTCCTCCTGTGTTCCTGGCCCTGTGTTGAGAAGGCAATGGGACAGCCCGTTCAGGAAGCAGTGACTCTCCTGCCCACCCCTCTCTCCCAGAACATACCATCTTGGGACATGTTGTCCTTGTGTGTGAGCACAGGATGGTCAGGCTTCACGTTCTCTGCAGTGAGAGCATCTGTCCTGGGCTTTGCCCATGGCCCAGCCCCGGTTGTGGACGTGACTGTGCTATACTGCGTGGCCTCAAGAATCTGGCACACCCATGGTCACCCCATGTTTGTGGCAGCTCTCCTCACAGTGGCTTTGGTGGGAGCGGCCTGAGGGTCCGTCAGTGGAGGAACGGATGAGAAACATATCCCCACGTGGTATACAGAAAGGAGTGATGGACTGATGCCTCCCTCAGGCTGGAGGGACCTTAGCAGAGGCCGCTCCATGGGAGAAGCCTGTCCCAGGGGACCATGTGTTCTGTGACTCCCCTGAGAGTTGTGTCCCGGAGAAGCCAGTCCACACAGGAAGATGAGTGGTTGCAAGGCACTACAGGGAGCCGCCTCATGTATCCCGTTCTAAAATACCGGCACCGATGGCCTCTGTGTGTGTCTTGACTTTTGTCACTAAGACATTTGTACATGTTTAGAATTGGCTTTATTCGAGACAGATGCCATGTAACTCCACTGTTATGAAAATGTGGGTCACTGACACTAGAAGCCCTCACCGTGGCCCACTCCAGCGGCCGCTCCATCGCCTCGAGGGGTCTCACCGGTGCGTCTGTGGCCGATCCCCGTACTGGACTTCTGGCTCTGCTCGCCACCAGGCTGTTTGTTTTGCTTTCCTTGTCCTGCTGCTGTGTGGTCAGCAAGAAGAGGAGAGAGTAGGGTGATTACGGACTGACTCATCTCAGTTCCAGCCCAGGCCATAGCGTGTTTCTCTGCAGCTGTGGGGGACGATGGGATCCTTGGCAGGTGCTCCCAGGACAGGGAGCCGAGCCAGAGCCACAACAGGCAGTCCATCTGCCCGCGTACCCGCGGCCCGTGGCCGTCTGGCTGGCTCTTTCCCGATTTATCTCCGTGCTCATCTGGCTTCATGGTCACCCGAGAGTCTTGGAGCCCTTGGCACCCCATAGTGTCAAGTAACGGGGCCTTTTCAAACTCTGGAGGGACTTGCTTGGGGTGTTTGGACAAATGTTTTCCTGAAGAAAACCATGTTTGGGTTATTTGTGGTCTGAACCTGGCTTCCAACACCCGCAGCCTATCTCCGCAGCCATGTGGCGAGCGCGGTCCTGCCCTTAGGGCCCTAGTGTTCGGCCCGGTCAGCCCTATCTGGCAGGCCGTCTCCTCACAGATGAGGAACCGCGCATGCAGAGGTCAGAGGTGTCCACAGAGACTTGCGGGGAGTGCGGGCTCCTCCTCCTGGGGGCTGGGACAGGGGGCAGGCACTTTTCGGGAGTGCCCTTTGCACCATGTGGAATTGTGAGTCCATTGCAGAAGCGTTTCCTTGATCTTGGAGCCTTGGGAGCGGGCAGAGCCTCACAGAGACGGGCCCCTCCATCTGTGGAGCATCTGGATGCTACAGGCGACGGGCAGCCCCCGAGTTGTAGAGGCTGGACCCATGTGGCCTTTCAGCTGGCCATGCAAGAGAGAGCAGGCCCAGAGGCCGTGGCCCAGAGTGCTTCCCCCCTCCAGACTCCAGCATTCACCTCTGCCTTTTTATTTATTTTTTAAGATTTTATTTATTTATTTGACAGAGATCACAAGTAGGCAGAGAGGCAGGCAGAGAGACAGTGAGAAGAAGGCTCCCCGCCGAGCAGAGAGCCCAATGTGGGGCTTGATCCCAGGACCCTGGGATCATGACCTGAGCCGAAGGCAGAGGCTTAACCCACTGAGCCACTCAGGTGCCCCTCACCTCTGTCTTTTTAGATGGAAACTTTTCCAACAATTTTTAAAAGGCATGTATAATCTTACGGCTATGTCTTATGTACCTTTCTAGCCATGGCCCTTCTTTAGCTCCCTAAGGTGTAGGATAGTGCAGTGAACTTGGAGATGAGAAATTCCAGGGAGAGGCTGCCCTGTGGACGGCAGCGTGCCGAGCCTTAACTGCACAGCAGTCCAGCGTCACGGGCCCGCACCTGGCTACTGTCCTTGGGGGTGCCTGGCCCTGCTGGCTCCAGCATGGCCACCTGGAGCTGCATGGGCTTGGCGTGGCCAGCATGTGTGTGTGCATGTGGGCGTACACATATATGTGGGTGCAGACACCTGGCGGACTGAGCACTCGTCTCCGCTGCTGCCAGGGCTGTGTCTTGGTAAAGGCACAATTTGCTGTGCATTCTGCGAGCCTCGTGCAGTCTGGGCCTGTGTCTGCAGGGATAGCTTGTGAAGGACAGTCTCGACGGGGGATGTATAGCAGGCTGTCTGCATTTCAGCAGCTGGTTTGGGGGTGAAAGCCACCATGAAAAATCACTGAGTTACATTACCAAATGTGACCCACCCAACCCCAACCACATCAGCGCTGAAACACAGGAGAAGCACCCTCTCCTGGCACGAACACGGGTCCCAGTGGCCCGGTGCACCGTGGCCCATAGTCAGCCGCCCTGCTGAGTGAAGGTCTGCCGGCGGCCACTGGATGGAGCTCCACAAACATGCCTGCTCTCTGAGGCTGGAAGGTGGTTCTGAGTCACAGTTGGTCGGCCAAAACTCTAGCATGTCCCGGCTGGTCTCCTGGCATCTCGGGCCCTGGCGTCTTATTTCCCAGGTTCATATGATGTCAACAGCAGATGGGCCAAAAGAGCCTCTTGTTAAGCGGTTTTAAGTATCAGGAGAAAGGTCGAGAACACAATAGGTACTCAACAGATGCTTTGTACTGAGGACTCCTGTCTTACATGCACGATCGACAGAACAAGGCAACTCATAAAAAGTCTTTAAACTGTATCTTATTTATTAAGATATTATGGGTATCTTCAAATTCTTTCATTCCTGGATGACTCAGTCACTTTTCAGCTTTATGAGAGCTCATTGTGTGCACAGCATGTTGACCACTTGTCAAGGGGGTCACACCCCCCACCCCCTAACTGCTGGGGCCACCAGGACATTCATTCTGTCCTCAGCCCTCAGGATGTGGTCAGCAATCTTTAAATTTTCATTCTCAGGGGAGAGTAATATTTGCAAGAGTCGTAAGGCTGTCTCTGCTGGCCTTTGTGGATGACCCGTGCGGTAGTGTTCGCGGCGCACTCTGCCACCATCTGGGGCTGGCCACTAACGGTCAGATTACTGTCATTGTAATCGAGGAGCTACAGAGAAACAACCAGAGATGGCAGGATCTGTGTCACTAGGGAAAATGCTGATTTTAGGTTAATATGTTCTGATCTACATCCTATACCCCTGGAAATACACATTTGAAGAATTCCAAAATTGGGTAATACATATTGAATAATTTAAATCTTCAAATGTGTGGGTTTTTTCTTTAGCAGGTTTTTCTTCCTCATTTATGTAGAATTTTAGGCCAATGGATACATCATAAGATTTAACAGATGAGAAATAAAAAAGCCCCCAAATTCTCCAACTGATTTTAAATTGAAGAACAGGACTTGTAATTTAGCATCTTTAGCATTTATTCCAGGTTTATCCTTTATCCTTTCTATAAAAGAATGAATGTTTAAAAAAAATAAAAGAATGAATGTTTGACTTATCAACATGTCTGCCCCAAATAGCAGCACGTCTGGTTTTCCTATGATAAATTCTATAACCTTCACAAAATAAACCTAAGATTAAACTCATCTTTTGGAATTTTAAGCATGGCAAGATAGATGTGTTTGTGGATTAACAAAATTAATGAGCTTGGAACATAACCTTTCACTAGGAGAAATATAGATTGGTCAACTAAAAATAGATATGTAATCTTTATTTAGCATTGAGTTCACAGTCTACTTTAGCTTTTTCCAAATAGTTCCTCATTCTTCTCTCAGCCCAAAAGTCTTTCCATTTTTTTGGCAAGTTCGCAGAAGCGCTGGAAGCTCCCATACCAGGAAGAGAAGTGTCAGGTCACAGCAGATTGGTCTAAGATGAATTTAGCACAAGAATGTGGATGAACAAATGTGAAATGGACAGTAGGTTCTGTAGCATGTGGGGTTGGTGGCAGAGGTGTCCCCAGCAGGGAGAAGAGCGTGTCTCACATCTGTGAGACCCGGGTATGCTGCAGAACCAGTGGTGGGGGTCTCTGTTAGAGGTAAGGGTCTGCACAGGAGCCCCTCCTGTCTTGGGCCTGTGCTCCACCAGGAAGAGCTGCCAGGCTGCCACGTGTTGGGATGGGGGAGGGACTCCTGGCGGGACTCTCTCGGACCCCCAGAAAGGGGGTCAAGCCAGTTTGCAACCAGAGACACTGAGAAATGAAAAATCAATAATTTTAGGTCCCTCTCCTGTTTGAGGTGGAGTGAGGGACTGTGCCCCTCGGCTCTGTGCTCTTGGCATTTCCCTCTCTCCTAGGAGCTCTTTTTCCTCAAGCAAAGAGAACAGGTAAGCAAGGAAAAGGGTCTTTTTATTTGAAATAGCACTGCCACTACAAACCAGCCCACCTGCTGCATCCCGTTTCCACTAATAACAGTGCTGGCTTCCTGATCCAAGAGCCTTGCTGTGTGTGGTGAACCTTGGCCTGACCCCGGCCCTGGGTCTGCCCGCCAGCTGGGACAGAACTAGAGGTCCAGCAGTAGCAGGCATGTTGAAGGTAGGGGGTTCTACGGCTGCAGTGTTGGGACCCGTGCCGTCACACTGGTCACTTAGGAACACCAGGCTTTCCCAGGGGAGTCTTGGCCTCGGGACTACCCATCGTTCATCTCACAGCTGGAGGAGGGTGGAAGGGGTCAGGCCTGAGGCTTTCAGGATTTGAAAAGAAACTCCAGTGCATCTGAAGACCTACAGCAGCAGTTGGGGGGCGGGGGGCATCCTTGCGTAGAACTAGCACATTCCTGACAGAAGCAACCTTGAGACTTGTCTCCTTCTGCCCTGGATCTACTGCCAGGGCCCCACAGAAGCTGTCCGGACTTTCACAGCTGGCAGGGCCGAGCAGGGCCAGGACTCTGGCATCTAGTGTACTTTCCAGATCCTGCACGGGCAGACTCTTCCCTCAGTCCCATCATCCTGGAGGGGATACATTCTGCAGATGGAAAAACAATGGCAGCCAAGTCATGGGCTAAATTTCCCAAGAGACGAGGACCAAATGGAGCAACTTCCCCGCATGGAATGTGGCAAAAAATTGAGCCACACTCTGTTATCCTCAGACCAGATGTGTCAGAACTCAGAAGTTTTCAGGTTATCACAAGTTAGTATGTTAATATCTCCACTAGAGAACTAATACCCAAAATACATAAAGAACCCCTACAACTCAGTAGCAAAATAAAATCTGATTACAAAATGCGGAGAAGGTTAGAAGAGACATTTCTCCAAAGAACACAGATGGCCAACACATACATGAAAGGCTCTCTGTGCCCCTCACCACTGGGCAGGTGCACATCAGAACCACAGAGGGGGACCCCCCACACCTGTTACGGCGGCCGTCATCAAGAAGACGAGAGAAGAGCTAATGAGGATGTGCAGAAAGGGGAACCCTCGTGCTCCATCGGTGAGAATGCAAACTGGTGCAGCCGCTCACTCAACACAGAGGTTCCCCAGAAGTTAAGGAAAGAGGATCTAGTCCTCACACTTGTGGGTATTTACCTGAAGGATACAAAACCACTAACCGGAAAGATGTCTACGCCCCCATGTTCACTGCAGCATTACTCCCCATGGCCAAGACACAGAAGTGGCTAAGTGTCCCTTGATGGATGAGTGGACACAGAAGATGTGGGGCGGGGGGCATACACACACGCGTAACACACACTGCGGAACAGCCATAAAAAGGAATGAAGTCTGGCCACTTGGGACAATACGGACGGACCTGGAGGCCACTGTGCTGAGTGAAGTAAGTCAGACGGAGAAAGACAAACACCATAGGCTCTCACTTATATGGGGGATCTTTAAAAAAAAATAACCAAGGTCAGAGAAACAACAGATTGGTGGTTGGCAGGGGTGTGGGTGGTGGGAGAATGGGTGAAGGGGAGTGAAGAGATAAAAATAAAAAATAAATAAATAAATAGGGTGCATTACCGAGCAACGACCAAAAACAAAGCAGGTGTTTTTTTCTGGATGCACAGCCCTAAAAGCAGGGTAGTGTTACCATATTACCAATTCCCAGCCCTGTTCCTCTGTAGCCGTAAATGGCAGGAAAATTGCAGTTGAAATATAAAACCACATTTTAAGGAATGTGCATGTTTATGATTTTCCTTTTAGCAAACCACTTCTGTGGACCGGTTTTCTGCACACGCACACACACAGTTAACACGCCGCATGTACTGCATGCTACGGGATAGCTGGGCTGGGGCAGGGCCCCCATAATCACACTCCTCTTTCTGCAGGAAAGTGCCCTCCTACCACTGGAGGTCAGGGTTTGCTACCAAATGAACTTGCTGCAAACCTGAAAAACAGATCTTCCTGTTTTTAGAGTTTGGTGGGTTTCAGAGTTGGGAGTTAGGGGCTACAGGCCTGGGGTGTATTGTGATGGTGTGAGGGGCAGGGCCTTCTGTTTGCACAGTTGTAAAGCTGATGGTTACAGGCCACGGTGTAGAAGAATCCAGGCAGGTTTTGGGCTCCCCATGGCAGAGGCCATGGAGGACCTGACGGGCGAGGTGGTGGTGGTGGCCCCATACTCTGCCCCTGCGCCCCACGAGGCTCAGTCGTCCAGGCCTGTCTCTCCCCTGGGCAGTACCTTCCAGCTTCAGCATTAACCGCCTTTTCCTCTCTTCAGTGTATTTTTATTGTTCCGTCTGGTGCCCACAGTGAGGAGTTGAGCTCTAAAGGTCAGCTGAGGTCACGCATGAGGGCAGCAGGGGTAGTGGGTGCATTCAGCGGGCAAGGAGAGAACCGAGAGCTACTTTACTCTTGATTTAGACCAGCCACCCCTCTGGCTTTGTCCATCAGAAACATCTTGACACCACCTCTGCATGTGACACCGTGCGCCTCTGCTCCTCGCCGCCCCCACGCGACCCTGCAGCCATCACGGCCACCCCCACCTTTCCGAAGAGGGTGCTCTTTTGTGTTGCTTCCTTCATTTTCATACTGTTGCGACTTTTCTGTCAAATCTTTCTTTTTATGAACAAAAATAAAGTAAAAGAGGGAATCAAGAATTGTAGCAAGACAGAGTATAAATACTGGCTTTTGACTGTCATGTCGTTCTGGGACCCGGTGTGGAGGAAGCTGAGGGTGTGGCCCCAGGGTTGGAGCAGTGCGCCGGCCTTGGGCAGAAGCAGGTGGGCTGACGCAGCTTCCCTTTACACCAGGCCCCTGCTGCTTTGAACAACTTGGCCTTGGTGTAAGAGAGGCCTTTGTGGAACAACAGCAAACTTGGCGAAAATACATCCAGTGCTGTCCTTTGTTCTTGCCGCATTGACCTCCTGGGGAAGACAGCGACACAGTGCCGTGCACCCAGCTCAAGTGTCAGTCACCTGTCTCCCAGGAGGGGGGTGGGTCGTGCCTCGAGGGCATGCACCCTCAGCCAGCGGCCAGGTGACCCCGCAGTGAGTGCTGGTGGTGGCCCTGGGACTGGCTGTTTATGCCATCACCTGCTGGACCCCCACTGGGTCTGGGGAGCAGCTCTGGTGCCCACAGTGCATTTTCTTGATGAGCCGCCGGAGTTTGCCAGGGAAGCTCCTGTTGATGTAACGGTAGAGGAGCGGCATCACGGAGCTGCTGGAGAAGGCCAGGAATCTTGACAGGTCCTTTGCAAAGAGCAGAATCCCCAAGTGGTGCCCGTCCACTGGCTTCCCCCGCAAAGCCAGCAACGTGTGCCCCAGGAGGGTTAGGTAGTGAGGTGTCCAGAGCCCAAACTGTGTGCACACTGTGGCCACCAGAAGCCTGTACACCGAGGGCTCCAGCCTCCCCGTGTCCTGGTCAAGGGGCGTGTCTTCCTTGCGGAGCCTTGCAATGAGTGCCAGTGCATAGAGGACGGCCAGGGTGGGGACCAGAAACCCAATGAACACCATGATGGCATCGGCAGCCTCTGTGTCCTGCATCTTGGAGCATTCAACGATCCTGGCCGCCACGTGGCTGCAGATGTAGAAGAGCAGGGAGGAGAAGCTGGTGAGCAGGGCCCCGCCCCAGACAAAGCCGCACACGTGCCTGGTGTTGTAGACGCTGGACATGTAGGTACGTGGCAGGGCCCGCTCGATGTAGTAGTCAAGGCTGAGCAGGGCTGTGGAGTACATGGTCACCAGGGAGGAGACGTTGAACAGCACCAGCAGCGTGATGTGGGCCTCGCTGCTGAAGCCCCACAGGGCCCAGCCAGAGGCCGTAGGGCCCAGCAGGTGCACGGGTGCCAGGGCGCTGAGCACCAGGCCTGCCACGGCCATGTTCACGAAGTAGACATCAGGCATGGTCATGCTGCTCTGGTCATACAGGTTGACCAGGACGAGCAAGGCATTGTAGCCCAGGCCGATGGGGACTCCGACAACCAGGTAGAACAGAGAGAAGAGGGACAGGACCAGGTGGAAGTGCTGGCAGAGGCTGTGGTCCACAGCGCCACCTGTGCCGTTGAGTGGGCCGCAATTCCACATGGCGGCGGTGGCGGCGGGCTGGGCTATATGGGAGAAAGCAGGAGAAGGTTACTGCCCCGGGCCTGCGAACCCCCAGACATGCAGAGGTGGTGCAGGAAGAAAGCCTCGCGCCTTAAACTAGCAGAGAACGGTCAGAGACTCAGATGATGTCCTGCGTGCGCGTGTCTCCTGTGAAAGCAAAGGTGCTGCCCCACGGCCGTTTAAGTCCCAAGTTGGGCCCGCAGGGTCACGAGGCTGCGATAATCTGACTGGCCATGGTGAGCCTTCCTAAGCCTGCGGCGGCAGGAATCTGAGCCATGGACGATTTACCCAGGATACTGCCGGAGATGTTGCTCCGTGCGCGCTCTCTGGCTCCTGCTGGGTTCCTGCTTCTCTCTGCTGGGAGGGGACATTCTGCAGGACCTCCACCCCACCCTCACTGTGGCCTCACCCCTCTGCCTGGGCTGCGTGGCTTTCAGTCCACGTAACCCCCGCCTGCTCAGCCTCTTTACTGAAAGTGGGTTAGAAAGACAGGTGACTGTGGAGCCCATCAGCCAGGGTGGCACCCGCACAGCACTCACGTCCCCACACAGATGGGACACGTGCCAACAGGGGCCTTCCTGAGACAGGGTAACCCTCCACAGCCCCCCGGGTGAGAACAGCAGCCTCTCTGCCTAGCAGGCAGGCCACAGCCTTGCCCAGACCCTTCTCGGCATGCATGGGAATCGTGTACACCTTCCACACCTATGTCTGTGGTCTGGTGGCCCAAGACCCACCCTGTTTCACATGACACCCAGGCTGCGATGGCAGGCTGCACCTCCAGCCCAGGGAGCGGGCGCTGGAGCAGATGTGTGGGAGGCTGCAAGACTGGCATGTGTCACCGTGTGCGGTGAACGGAGCTGGGAGAGCAGGAGGCGCTGAGCTGGGAGGTGGGAGGCTGCCATGGGCTGACACGCTCATGCCTCCATCACCCCGTCATGGAGCCTGGGGTTCCCTGGGGGACATGCTCCCGGCTGGGGCCAGGGAGGGGGCTCTGCCCTGTCAAGGCGCCCGTGCCCATGCCAAGAGAGACAGCAGGGGTGGGCCATCGGTCCCGGCACCCTCACCTGGCCTCTGAGGCAGCGCCCCACCAGGGTGCAACCAAGCGGCCTGTGTCCGCGCAGTGCCTGGGAGGCATGGGCACACAGCTGGCCGTGAGGGAAGAACACACTTCACAAATGTCAGTTCTTTGGAGGGAAACCTTACTTTCAAAATGTAGTTTGGTCTAACCTGATCTCCTGCTCTCAGAATAAGAAATCCTCTTGGGCAAGCACGTACAAAGCAGACATTTGTTTCCCGAGCCTTGGGACAGGGATCAGCCAGCCCTGCTGCCCATCAAGGGGCTCAGGGGCCACGTGCTGCTGCGCCCCGGGCCGGAGCCTGGCATGGGGGTGGGAGGTGGTGCAGAGAGGGCTCTGAGAGCACAGACCTTACCCACTGGTCTGCCTCGCCCTTGCCCTACCCGGGCCAGTGGGATGACAGGGGGTTAACGGTGAAGGAAACAAAAGGAGGCCAGGGGCCCCCACAGTAGGAGTGTGTCTGCATCGGAGTCCCCCAGACTCAGACTGCGGTGGGCACACAGGCCGTGCAGGCGTCAGGGACATCCAATCCGGGGGAGTGTTTTGCAAGCCTCACTAATGCTGCCCAGCAGCCTGCAATGATGTGTGTCAGACGGTAGCGACATTCAGGGTCAGGCTGGGCACAGGGATGTCTGGCTCTGCCCACATTGGTTACATCATTGTTACGGTATTTACTGTCACCCACAGTGTGGGCTCGGCCCTAAAGTCTGGACAGTGCTCCTTAGCCTATGGCCCTGTTGGGCACTCTGCATGCTGGGGGCCAGATTCTGGAGGAGAAGGTGGGAGCCCCGGTGGGTGGCACGTGTGTCCCACAGCCAAGCCACTGGGTCCCGCAGGGAACTGGGGAGGGGAGTCGTCTTCTAGCTGATTACATGGCCGGTTTCCGCTCTCCTCCTCCTTCCCGAAGGCCTCCAGAGCTGGCTGGGGATGTTTCAACAATGTGGCCTCTTCTCTGTTCTGAGGCTCCTCCATGCTGAAGCATGGCTCCAACAGTGAGCGAGGGGGACAGGGAACAGAGGAGGCTGTGGGGAGCTCACCTGCCAGACTTCACTGCCCTGGAGTGCCCCAGAAACTACATTCTTGTGGCCACTGTGGACATCTTCCATCCCAGAGCATCTGTCTGTGCGGTGACCAGCTGGGCTCACGTCCTGCCCAGGGACCCGTAAGGTCTGTCTGAGATGTTCCACCTGCTCTCATATCCAAGCCTCTTTCTTTACAAGAGGAGAGAGATGCATCCCTGAAAAGGCAGGGCCCTGCGCCATCGTTAGGACAGGCACTGGCTCAGTGGGGCGCTGGCCAGGAGGAACGGCCAGGACCTGAGGAGCCATACTCCTGGTCTGACAGAGCCCGTCCTCCCTCAGGCCTGCCCCAGGCTTGTGCGGGGCCCTCAGCCCTCCCTTCTGCAGCCTGTCCCTAGCATCACCCCGAGTGGCCCGCAGCCGCAGCTGCGCCTCAGGCTGCTTACCTCTATCCTAAGCGCCCCGTGTCTGTGCGCCTGGACCGCAGACCCCGTGAGCAACACGGCAGCATGGACGACAGAGAGGATCCTGTGTTTCTCAGCACACACACACACACACACACACACCACCCCCTACCCCCGCCCTGGGTGTGCTGGCTTCCTGCGCGGTGCGTGTGCACACTCCGTGCCCAGCGTGGAAGCCACTTGTTTTCCTCCAGTAAATCGCTCAGTGTCGGCCTCCCTTGGCAGGCCCAGCGGCCCCTCCCTATCTCTGTTTACAGCCAGCTCCGCAGAACGAGGGCTGTGCCTGGAAGGGCCGGCACCGTCGGGTCGGGCTCCTGCCCCGTCGCACCAGTTCCAGGAGTGCCAGGTTCCTTCCCCCTGCACCCCAGCCCGTGCCGAGTGATGGGGCAGGTGCGGCAAGTCTTGCCCAGAGCCCACATGGCCATTCCTGACACTCGGGGTGTAGGGCGTGTGCAGTGACAAGTTCCTCTTTCCCTTGAGCAAGGAAACTGAGAGGCAACTTAGGACAGAACTGGGGGCCACACCGAGTCTCCATGGAGAGGGGCTGTGGCAGCCGGCCCTGCAGCACGGGGCCGAGGGCTCTTTGAAGGGGCAGCAATGGCTGAGGACAGGTTCGGGACTAGCAGGAAGAAGAGCGGTGTCGTCACTGTGGCACCCACAGCTGGCCTGAGCACGGCTACAGCGGAGCTGCTGGCCGGTGGCCACTGGCCGTGTCCCCTCCCAGCCAGGGGCTCAGGGAGCTGCTGTCCTGCCTGCCCACGGCTGCCCCGTGGGGCCACAGGGAAGGGCCGCTGGCGAGTGGCCATGCTGGGCCAAGAGTGGCTCCATTCTTGGGAAACGGTCACGTGGAGCACAGTCTGTTTAGAATTTCCTTCCCAGTTCTCGTGCCTGTGTGGCCTGGCTCACAGGTCGTGTGGAGAGTGGGCAGCGGCCGTCAGTGCTCGGTCTTCAGTTGAAATAGGCCTGAGTTTCTGTTTGCTGATAACCCGGAAACACAGAACGTACTGACTTGATTTCAGAAGCCAGAGTTCGCGTCCATGCATGGTTCTCCTGTGTATGCAGGCGGAGGATGCCAGCTGTTGGCTTTCTGTCAGCCTGAGGATGACAAGCTTTGCTCTTTTGTCCCAGCATTCTTCTGGGGAAGCCACTTTGTTTTCTAAACACAGGCGTGTGGTATTTGCCAAAGCAGGAGTGTTCATTCCGTCTGGGAGGATGGGGCTGAGAGGCAGGGCAGGGAAGGGAACAGCTGGCAGGGAGGCGGGGGGGCTGGGTGCCGGGGTGACGCCACCATCGCTGAGGCCACTGGACAGCCACATGCCCACCTCAGGATGGGCTCACCCATGCCCTGTGCAAACCAAACTGCGGGCACGTGGCACAGGTGGGCGAGAAGCAGGTGGAGGTGCTCAGGAAGCCAGGGGATAGCGACTGCACCCCCAGAATGCCCCGTGTCAGTGGGTCTGGTGCGTGAGCCAGCGGTGGTCCTGCCTAAACCCTAGTCACAGGCGTTTGGTGAAGCCTTTGGAGGTCTCCCAGCTGCTGTCTCACGTCATAGCTGACCTTCCAAAGGACAAGCGCCAGGGCAGGGGGGTCCTGTCCTGGCCAGGGCCGCTGCCTATCATTCTGTACCTGGAGCCAGGCGGAAGCCCCCGAGCCCCCAGGCCTGTCCTCCTGGCTACACAGGGCCTCCAGTGGGGGCTGGCCCGGCCTGCCTTTCTCTGGTTGCCGTTTCCTTGTGGTGACTCCACTTCCCTTTTGCACACTCTGGTTTTGCAAGTCCAGGAACCTGGGAACAGAGACTTCCCTTCAGGGAGGAGGCGGACCTGGGAACAATGGTCTGGCTCCCGCCCTCCTGCCCAGGCCTCAGACCACCTTTCCAGCTCCTGAGAAAGAGGAACTTGGAGTGCAGCCAGAGTTGGGGGAGGAGGGGTCCAGGAAGGCCCTCTCTGCAAGGCCACATGGGGTTCAGTGCACTTGGTGGTGCCCAGCACTCCCCACTCCACCCATTCTCATTTGGAAATCTGCCACATTCTTCCAGGACAGCAGGATGGATAATCTAGCTTTCCGGGCCCCGTCACCTGCTGCGTGCCCTCAGCAGAGGGGGTCAGGATCAGTGAGGACTCCGGTGGGCTTCTCCTCTGGGCTAGCCTTACAAACAGGCTGGGCCTGTCTCCACACCTCCTCCCTAGGACCCCCCCGGGCCCCTCCTTGCCAGAGCTCCCTGCTGCTTCCCTGGCTCCTGGGCCTGCCTCCTCTTCCACGCACCCTAGAGTCTTTTCTAGAAGGGTCTGTTGGCAGAGCTCCCTGGCTTGCTCTGCCCGTCCTGCCCCCACTTCCTCCCACCTAACCAGCTCCCTGGTGCTGTTCCTCTGCCCTCCTCCACTGGGCCTACCTCCAGCCTCTCGGTGCCAGACTTACTACCGCCTCTCCCCCGCCCCCAAGAGCTGCGCAGGTCCCGCGCCTGCACCCACAGCCTTGCAGCAGACAAGGCGCCGAGAATGGTCCCAGCCTCCTGTCCTCCTGCCTCTCCACAGGACTGTACTTGGGGTCCCCCTGGATTTCCCTTCCTGCCAGCCCCAGGTCTCACCTCCTCTGGGTGCTGCTTCTGTCATAGAACCTCTCTCTTCCTGGTCGGGGTCGCAGCCTCCTGGAGGGGCCCCTCACAACCGTGACCGTCCTCCCAGAGCACTTTCCTCTCTGTCCCAGATCTCCGTGGGGAGAAGTGACCCACTCACCCTTGAGACCCCCACTGAGCCAGGCCCGCGGCGGCTTCTGCGCGCGTACAGTGTGTTTTCTGACAAGCCAGGACTGTCAGCCAAGCTGCACAGAGCAAGGGTGCCCCAGACACGTATAGGTGTCTTGCTGCCCGCGTCCGTGGCAATGGCAGCAGCACACCTGCTGGGCCTCCATCCTCTCTGTGGCTGAATGTGGGCCTCTGTGGTGACAGAGTGGCGGCCCAGCTCCAGACCAATGGGAGGGACCGCAGGAGGGCATGCTCGGTCAGGCTGGCCTGTTCCTCACGGGCACCGGGCATCTTGGCTGGGCAAGAAAAGGGAGGCAGCTCTCCAGGCCGGGGACCTCACACCTGCTTGGGGCTGTCCAAGACAGAGACCACTGTAATCTTTTTCTGGCTTTTTCCACAAAGGTGACTCACATACTCTCCCCCTCTGAGGGCTTTGTGTGTGTTTCGTTTTCTAATGACACTCAGAAAGAAGAAAGCTGCACATCCTGAGGACAGGGCCAATCTTTCAGGTGCCTGCTCCCCTTCCTGGTCTTCTTCCCATGGGCTGGAGAGGCCAGGACGGCTTGTGGGGAGCACAGTTACAAGCCTGGGGGCCAGCAGGCACCGGAGAAAGGAGAGCAGATAAGCAGCCAGCCTGGTGGAAGCAGGAGTAGCTGGACCACAGGAGGGTGCTAGGCCCCAGACCAGGTCAGAGTGCACAGCGGGGCCGGCCTGGGAAACGGCAGCCCCAAGCTCCCTGCTCGGCCAGCCCTCAGTGGCTCGGATTGTTACTGCGTCCGCAGCCATGTGGCGCCCCTTCCCTGAGTTTGGCTGCGTTCGCACCCCAGCGAGGGCAGCCTCCAGACAGGCCAGACATTTCCTTCCAGAAAAGCCTGAGAGGACCCGAAAGCTGAGCTGCCATCCCACTCGTGAGGCGGGCTGCGCCGTGGGAAGCCCTGGGAGGGAACAAAGCTGTGGTCATTTCTTCTCCTCTTAGGCCTCAGAAGCCCTACCCTTTAGAGGTGAGCAAGGCTGAGGTCCGCAAGGACAAAGTCTTGTGGTCCAAGCTGGCGTCCATTTGTGGATTTGGTGCCCCAGCACTGCCGTCCGGGCCTCTGCCACCTCATGGGGTGCCCCGAGGCCAGACTGTCAGAAGGGCCCGGTCCAGGAGCTGCCTCCTGCAGGGCAGGGGAAGACCCAGTGAATGCTGGCCAAGATGGAGCGAGAGGCCGGTGGACGTGCAGGATGCGTCTGAGTGTCCCCCAGTCCCTGGGGCACGGAGCCCTTTTGGGTTCTGTACCCTGTCCCAGTTTCTAGGGACTTCGCGGTTTCCAGGTCCTCTCTGTCCCTTCATCCCCAGCTGGAGACTGTGTTTCCTCAGCTGGGTGACAGTCACTGCAGATGCTCTCATGCATAAAAGAAAAGCCATTGTCTTCCAAGATGTCTTCTGGGCTTCAATAATTCTATTTCAAGGAGACACTTTCCTAGACTTGCCAGTTTCTAACCACAGGAGAGTTCTCGGCTGCCTCCTGGTTGCGGAGGCTCTCAGGCAGGGTTACCGGCTCAGCACGTGAGTGTGGAAGGGCTGTTTGCCTCAGGCTGGAGGCATGGAGCCATTGGAGAATGCTGAGAGAAGGGAACCCGCGGCTGTCTGACCTGCAGACCCATGGGCCTGATGGAGGAGGACGTCCAGTGGCCGCAAGTCTGGCCTAAGCACCCCTCTGGGCAGCTGTCCTTACTGGCCTGGAAAACCAAGGAAGTGCCCTCTGCTCTGGGCCCTGAGCTGGGACTTTGGGGCTCTCCGGTTTCTCTTCCCTGATGGTACTGGCCAGTGCCTGAGCATGGCGGCTCTGTAGGAGTCACGCAGACAGCCCAGAAGGCCGGCGCCAAGAGCGGGCACAGGCCTGGACCCTGGTGGCTGACCAGTGAATCAGCACACGGGGAGAGAGGCCCCTGCAGGCCGAGGGTTTAGTGGGAAGGCCTGTGGGTGGGAGGCCAGGCCGCAGGGAAGATGAGCTGATGGGAAAGCTGGGAACAGACAAGCCACTCCTCTGCTCAGCAGCCTGAGGAGCCCCGGAAGACCAGGAGGGGCAGGGTGTCCCAAGCAGTAGGGGTAATGCCCAGGCCCGGGGGACAGAGAGTGGGGGACGGACAGGGACAGGTGCAGAGTGGGCCCTCGGTGTGTCCTGGGACAGACACCAGTCCTAGGCGGCTTTCCTACTTTGAGGAAGCAGTTCTGAGGGCAGGCACTGCCTTGCACCCCGGCCTCCCTCCTTCCCCCCTCAGCGGAGGGGGAGCTCTAATGCAGGCCTCTGCAGGGCAGGCGGCAGCTTGGGCAAACGCTCTAACTTTGTAGAGGGAGCAGGGTAGCCCTCTGTGACCGAGCGCCACACGCTGTCAGGAAAGGTGCAGGTGCCCCGCATTTTGCTCAGCATCCTGTCCAGTCGGGAATTCCATCTGCGGAACCAGCCCCCCAGATTGGTGCCCGGGCTCGCTGCTTCCCCAGGGGGGAGCGCTGGTTAGGCGAGTAATGTACTACCTCAGTTCCCCCAGCTTAGGAGACTGGTGTGACTGCTGGGGAGTTAGATGGATCCAGCCATGTGGAGCACGGCAGGGCGAGCCTCAGCAGGTCCCCGGAGGGTGGACGAGTAGGGTGCAGGTCTATACCCTCCTTCCTGGACACGGGGAGCTCACAGAACGCTGGCTGTGGACTTCTGCTCAGAATCTACCACCTGACGTGGAAGGCGGATGTGGGGACATGAGGGCCAGGCACAGGGGTGGTGCCGGCCTTTGGGGGCAGGGAGGGTGGGGACAGCGGCAAGCCTCAGACCACCGCTGTCCACCGCAAGGACGTCCCCGTCCCAGAGGCTTCATGGTCTGGGTCCGGGCTTCAGTAACAACACCCAACAGCGCGTTTGCTGGTTTGGCATTCATGACACAGGGGCATGAAGGTGTACTTCCCTCACCTGTGCCCACAGTATACAGAGAAGGGGGGCCGGTGGACAGAGCAGCTCTGACCCTAACTCAGGAGGACTGGGGGAGTCCTCTCAGAGGTGACACACACCCCCTTCTCTGCTGGCAAGGCCCACACCCCAGTTAGGCCACCTGTTAGAAGCATTTTGAGGCAGGACGTTGGTAGCTTTCTATGCCTTTTCAAAAAAGAGCCCAAAATGGTATAAAGTAGCCCATTAAAAGTAGATCTCTGTAAGTAATGAAAATGCTAAAATCCAGGGCTAAAGTAAATAGTGATCTCTGTGCAAACAGATGCCAGGAGTAGGTCAGAACAGCAGCCTGGGGGGGTGGGGTGGATCGTGGGCTGTGTGGACGCATGCACGCTGGAGCAGGCTGCTGCTGGGGTGGGCAGGGGTCACGCCTCCTGGGGGTCCTGCGGGGGGGAGGGGCGGCGTGTACATGCAGTGAGCCCACAGAGATGAAAGACCAGCAAAGAGGAATCAGCCTGTTCCAGGGTAGCTGAGCTGGTTTCACTAAAACCTTCCCGTTATTTCCTTGCTCTGTTAATCAGGAAATCCTGTCCTCTGCTGCTAGGGGCCCACTGGTGCTGGGCCTCCTGCCCATCTCCCTGCAGGGCGGGGGTGCACATACTGATCCCCTTGCTCACTTGATAAGTGCTAACTTACCCCTGAAGTTTTATTTTGGTATCAGCACCTTGAGGGGCCCTCCCTGACCATCGTCCCTACCCCCCCTCCAGCCAGTCCTGCTGCAGCCCTGTCTTTGCCACCTGCTGAGAGCTTTCTGGATGGGAGGGGGAAGCCTCTTGATTCCTGCCAGAAGCCTGGCTGGCTGGCTGGGGAGGAGGGTCGCTAGGTCATGTCAGAGGCTCTCCCCCAAGGTGAGCAATAGACCCCCCCCCCACCGCAGAAGGGGTAGGAGAGTGGGAGTGCCTCTTGTCACTAGGAGATCAGGCTGTGGGCATGGGGCTGTGGGGCATAGGCAGTGCACCCTGAGTGGGCAGACAGCTCAGCCTGGCTGACGGTCTTGTGGGTTGTTTCTGTTTGACGTAGACCTGCTGTGCACCATGAGACTTAACTTCAGATGAATGTTCTAGAACAATCAGAATGCTTTGAAAATGACTCCTGAATGTTTATTTCCTTTTGTAATAATGGGCAGAGGCTTTAGCTACAATTAACATCCAGCTGGTAGGAGCCAGACACTCCGGAAAGGCCGGTGCTTTCATAGGTTTTTCAATGCAGAGAGCTTACGCATACTGATTCCTATCACAAACGCTGTGCCCTCCTGGGGTGTGAAAAGAAACTGTTCGTCATATAGATGGGTTGTTTTGGTTTTTATAGCCTTTTGCTTTATGGTTCTAAATGGCAAGAGTAGTGAGCGAACCAGGCAGCATGGCTCACGCATAAACAAGGAGCGGCCTCTCTCTCTCTGTGGAAGAGAACAGGCCTGTCCGCTGGCTCAGGAAGGGCTGAGGGGGACTGAGACCAAGCAGCCAGGTCCAGGCCAGCCGGGCGCCTGTGCCAGGCCACCAGCTTCCTTCCCTGGAAGGAGATGGGACACATGTTCGTTTGTCAACAGAGCGCTAGTTTCTTGGGCTGTTTTTTCCCGGACTAACTTGGTTTGAGGCTAGTGCTCCTTCCAGGCACAGCAGGCCAGGAAAAAATAGAAACTAAAAGACTCACTTAGAAATTCGAGGGGCTGTGAACAGATCGGGTCTCCATTTCAGACTCTGGGCAGGCCTGGCAGCCCAGCCTGGCTCCCCGATCTCCCCCAGCCTTTAACTCAGTGTGCTCTTACCTCGGTGGGGCGGGGGGGAGCACTCAGAGCCGCTGATCTTATCAGCGCCTGTGGTTCTTTCCCAGGGAGGAACCGCTGGTTAGTTTTACTCTGCACAGTTGCTTCCTCAGTTTGCTGGGTTCTAATTAAAACTGGGAAGCTCCTAGGCACACCCCCACTGGCATGAATGGGAGGAAAGGGACCCTGGGTGGGCCTGCTGGGGGACACATAGGACACCTGGCCCGTCTCATCCTATCCTGTGATGTGAGGGATGTTGTATTTGCATATGGAGGCTCCCAGAGGACTGAATTCTGTTCCCTGCCATCATATTTTGGCGTCTCAAATTAGAAGATCAGCCTTTTTCTTATCTAGACTGTGGCCCCTGCCTGGGTAGTATTTTGGGTCCTAGGCCTATGAGACCCATTTGGGCAGGTGCTGCCCAGTTCCACAAGTGGCTTCAGCCTTAGAGCCAGCAGCAAGCAAGGGGAAGTGACGGGAAACATTGTTTAAGGAAGAAGCAGCATGATTCATCATGTGTGCTAATGCAGAGGCCCCAGTTCTCTGGAAGGGAACTCACCCTCTTCCTCGGCTACCACCCTGAAGACGCTGCCCTAGTGTGTGGTTGGGTCACTAGAGGCCAGGTGGCAGTTATGTTTCCAGGATTCCAAATGACATTGGAGGGACCAGAGATGGGTGCAGCTGCTCCAGGAGCCCCCTCCCTGTCCCACCCCAGGAGGCAGCAGGGCCCTCTTCCCACCTGTAAATCACACAGGCGTAGTTCCCAGCAGTGATCTCTGCAAGTATGTCACTCTCTCATTATATAATAGGTAGAAATCGGTCCTCACATCCCAACCTAAAAGCCTGTGTGGCCCACATTAAATGAACGTACCTTGCCTGTCATCAGCCTACCCTGGGCTTTGAGTTACAGGGACACCAGTACCACGCTAACATTTGCATTCTGCCCTAAAACTGTGTTGTTCCATCCTCGGGGTATTTCCACACTCATGACAGAAGCAGGACACTGCATGGTCCAAGAGCTGTGTGTGGCCCTGGGGGACGGCCTTACTGCTCCAGCCCCAGCTTCCTATGTGTGACGGGCCTGGTGAGCACTGACCACATGCAGGTACTTATCTGGAGGCCTGCTTCATTCAGGAAGATACCAGGGGCTCTGGTTTGGAGAGTTGGGCCCCACAGCAGTTGCTTACAGAGCTACGCTGCAGGTCCTGGACAGTGACTGTCTACTGGGTGTAGTTTTCACTCGGCAGTGCCCTAGCTAGACCCAATCAGGACAGTGGGTGGTCTGGTCACATTATGCATGGTCAGAGTCACTTTCCCATACCCTCGTATGTGCAGGGGTCCGGGAAGCCAGCTTCTGGCTTTTTGTAATTGAATGCTAACCTCTGCTAGAAGCTGGCCAGCTGAAATATGGAGCTTGTTACTTAGAGCTGGAGTGGAGATCTCAAAGGAGATCAGAGGGATAAATGGTGCTCTGGACATCAAATGTACAGTCACCCTCAGGCTCTCCACATCTGGGCAGGGCAGAGGCTAGGTAGATGACCACAAGCAGATGAAAGTCCAGCTTAGAGGCTGGACTTAAGATGTTTATGATACTAAGTTGCTGCTTGTTGTGTTTCTTGTTGCTAGCAGAGTTGATGTTCAAAGGCCGGGGGAGGGAGGGTCACTGCCTTCCTATGAAGTTTTGAAGGAGCCTTTCCATGCGCTGGGAATTGTATATTTTCATCAAGTGTCCAAGATAGTTAACAACAGACTTGCTGTTTACATTTAGATGTAGTTGCAGAACTTACTAAAAACTGCTTAATCATGAAGAAGAGGGAAGCGGTAAGCATGCTGATCCAGGAGAACATAGTCAGTACCCACCCCACCCCACCCTCACCCCCCGCCGGACATGTGAGGAACCAGTGGTGTTGCTAATCCACATGCCCCTCCACAGGTTAATGACCGCAGGGCAGCCGCACGGTCAGCACACAACTGGAGACTGGCCCCAGATGCGGAACAGCGTCCCCGCCCCCTCAAGGGGACAGCACCCCCAAACCTCCAGGGGACATGGTCCCCGCCCCGCAAGGGGACAGCACCCCCAAACCTCCGGGGTACGGCGCCCCTACCCCCAGGGGACAGAACCCGCAAACCTCCGGGGGACAGCGCCCCCACCCCGCAAGCGGACAGCGCCAGGAAGGGGCCGAGGCACCCAAGAGTAGGTGCGGGGCCGCAGCAGCCCCGGGCTCGCTTCCCGCGCGGGCCGAGACCCTGTACGTGCCGGCCGGCCAACCCCGCCTTCGGCGCCCACTCACCGGCTCGCTGGGCCGCGGGCCGCGCAGTCGCCTGCGCCGCGGGGCGGGCAGCTCCGGGCTCCGAGGAGGCGGCGGCGGGGTTCACGGCGCACACGCCGCGCGGGCCTGTGTACACACGTGACCGCCGGCCGGTCCCGCCCCCCGACCGGCTCCGCCCCCGCCCCCAGGCTCAGGCCGCACTCCCACCGCGCGGGGCGGGGCCGGGCGGGGCGGGCGGCGCGCGTTCTGTGACCCGAGGTCAGCCGCGTGCCGGACTCAAACGCCAGGCGCGCTCCTGGGCTCCCTGAAGCCCTGGTGCTGATTGTGCTGAGTCAGAAGGCGCTCTAATCTGTAGGGCACAGGCCCCCCCTCCCACCCTCCAATGGCCGTACCCACCCTCCAAAGGCCGTAGTCTGGTCGGTACAGGTGCACCTGCTCCGCCTCCGCAGTATGCGCTGGCTGCTTCCGCAGTCCCCGGTTACTTCCCGGGCTTGGGAATTACCTTGTCCACTGAGCGCACCGCAGGAAAACCTCTGAAGCACACAGTGCATTGTTTGCAGCCCCTTTAATTTTGTGGCTGTTCTTATAATTAAAGGTTGGGAACGTTTGAAGACCAAGGTGATTTACTCTGCTCTACTTCTTACGGTGTAATGGTATCCTTAGCCGCACATTCTGGCTCAGGATCCGAGAGCATTTCTGTCTGAAAATCAAAGCATGCGGGTTGCAGAACTTAACACAGATGTGCTGCGTGAGCAGGGGCTTAGAGGAACTGCAACAAACAAGGGTAGCAGCCAGGGCTGCTGCTGAGCGCCCCGTGCTGCCTGCGTGCTCACAGGGGAGCTTCCTGACCACTGATTAGAGAGGGAGGTCGTGTGTGAGCTGGCAGGCCAGACTCCCCTTGGTCAAAGGGCACAGCAGAGCCCCATTCTCTGTCCAGCCCAGGTGTAGACCCCCTTGGCCCTCTTGTCATTGCCTTAACTTCTCAGCCCCGCACCAGAAGTGGGTTTTTGGGGTAGGCATCTGGCCACACCTGGCACTTCACACTGCTGGGGGAGCCTTACTCTGCCAGCTCCTCTTCCAGGCGCCCAGAGCAGCCTCTGGAGGTATTTACTGCACATGTCATCACCCCCAAGACATCATTAATGCTGCATACACCACTGCTTAATGAACCACTGTAAAGAAAACAATTGGCCAGTTAAATTCCGACACGTCAATTATAAGAAGCATCCCAATTTTAGAAATGTCAAAATGAGAGAGAAAACGTGTCTTAGCAGCAATGAAATACAATCCTCTCATTTTAAGTTGCATCAAGGCTCAGAAATGTTATGCAACTTGCCCAAAGTCACACAGCAGATGGTGGGGTCTGGACTTGCACCCAGTTTGCCCAAGTAAAGCACTCTGCTGTCTGAGTGGCCTTAGCAGAGTTCTGTTCAGAGCCCCTGGAATGCCAGGTCCACTGAGGTCTGCCCACAGGGTGTTTGGTGGCCAGAAGAATGGCTGCTTGTAACTGGGGTGAGCTGACGGCGCTCAGGGCACCTGCACTGTCTTGTCTGCAAAGAAAGACTTACTCTGCCAAGCAGGCAAACAGGGTCAGAAGAATGGCAGAGAGTCTGTGTGTAGGGAGGAGGGGGGGTGGGAGATCTTCAAAGTAAGCCCAGCCTCCCGCTGAGCCAAGATCGGAGTTTTATAGCTAGGGGAATGTAAGTAGGCTCCAGAGGGTTACAGCTTCATATCATGCTGCTAGCTGCTCCCCAACCATTCAGGCCAGTTCCCATGGATGAGTCTGGCGTCCGTGGGGACAGAAGCACCATCCTGGGCAGACGTGGACTGGGGTGTAAGAGCCATGCGACGGACGTGCATCCTGGGTTTCTGACTGCATCACACTCAGATGTCACTCTGTGAAAACCATGTGCAGTTGACCTCCCCTGGATTGCTGGTGAGGGTTTCTGAGGAGTAGGAGTCAGGGGCCCCTGGGCCTCAGGGCCCCAGGGCTGAGCCTTTGTAGCTGCATTCGCTGCAGCGGTCACAAGGCTGGTGCCCTAATTGTGCACTGCACTCTGCAGTGAAAAGGGAGACTCCGGCCCAGTTTTCTGCCGAGATCACGGAGCTGCCTCCCCCTGGATTACAGAAACATCACAACGGCCCTTTGCTTAGCTTAGTCTGGAGACTTGGCAAGTCTCCTGGTGATTGTGGAGTGGCAGTTGATAAGAAAGGCTGCATTCCACTCTGAGGGGACTCTGGACGACTGGCTGGGGACTTGAGTAACCTGCTACACAGAGTCATTCTCTTGGGAGCTGGAGACCGGGATGTGAAGAGTTCCAGCTGCCCTAACCTGGACAGAAAGGCAGGGTCATCTTCCTTTTGAAAGGTGAACCTTCTTTCAGCCATGATGTGCTTACACTGTACATTTGATCCTAAGTGACGTGTTGATCAGGGACAAGGAATGGTCAGTTAATTTGTTTTTTCTTATGAGTCTGGTTTTAGAGTAGGTTCTGTATGGTGACTTCTGTGTGGTTCCATTAATGCAAGTAAATGTTCTTCAGGGCTCCAGTAAAGTATAGTAGACTTTGATAAGGCAGCGTGGAGGGCTTGGTAAGAAACAGCGTCCTGTCGTAGGAAAGCTAATGGGCTAGATGGGAAGCATGTGACTGATGTCTAGCTGTTGGTTCAGAGCTGGGCCCATTGTTTCTCTGTTGTCGTCATAGGCATACACACCCACAAAGGCAGAGAACAACTTGGCATGTCATCGGACTCATCTGATCAAACTTTTCTGCCCCAGTTTTAGCCAGGAAGAACTCACCATCCAGCTCCCACATAACACAGTTAATAAAGATATTCTGTTTCTTAAAGAAAGCTGTTCTTTTTAGTTATATACTTTTTATATAATCTTATGTCTGGATTTTATATTATACACATACACACAAATTATGTAATCATATTAACCCTACAAATAGAACAGCCAGTTACTTTATCAGAAAAGTAGCTCCTTCTTCCAGAATGGCAAAGGAATTGCAATTAGTGCAGGCATAGTGAGGTGACCCACAGGCCAGTCTTAGAACAGAGGGACGGGGCATGGGGATGCTGCTTGGGACGGGAGCCCACTGGAGGAGGCTGGAATGAGGGCTTCACATTGGCCGGGCTGTTGCTGGGCAAGGAGAAACCTTCCTTCCTCTGGGTCCTGGGCCTGGGAGCACAGGCTCCTCGCCGCCTTTCCCCACGAACACAGTGGAGTGTGGTATATGGTGAAGGTAGACGTGATGTCTGGGCTTTGCTTCAGAGTCATCCGAAGCTAGGGCAGGAGTGGAACGACGAACCATACTGCTGAACCCACAAGGATTCAACATAATTTTGTGTATCTTTGGGATCTCCTGTAAAATTTCCAGAAGAGGGGGCCAAAGAGAGACCGTGCACCGCTGGTCCCGGCACAGGGGCAAGTCATACTAGGCCTGGGGCCTGGGCTCCGCAGGGCCTGGGCTCAGCTTGGCAGCCTTGCAGGCCCCTGTCCCCGCCTCAGCCTTGGCCTGGGTGGGGCCTCGTGGGCACGCAGATTGCGGGCACTGAGCCCCCGTGGGACTTAGCAGGAAGAACTGGAATCTCCAGGCTGGCTGTTTGCTTTTCCTCCTCTGAAGCCTTTCATCGGTGTTAAAAATAGCATGCTCAGGAGCATTTCCTGAACAGAGTGGGAGTGGGCGTGGAGGAGCTGGCACCCAAGTGGGCCTGTGACAGCCGGCTTGGTCCCGGAGTGCGGCCACCTGCCTGGCAGGCTGCACCTGTTGTCTTCTGCCCAAGAAGCTCAGGGTGGTGAGGCCAGAAGGGCTGCCATTTCCACAACAGCAGAAGACCCCAGCCCCCAAGTCTGGCCAATGTGCCAGTATTCTACTGGGCAGGGGGCTTTGGGAGACAGTGGGAGATAGTTCTGCTTGGTACCCCCAGCACAGCCTGTCAGGCAAAGGCAGGAGGGGCCCAGGCTCCACAGTCTGGAAAAATGTGGGCTTGGGGCAGGGAGGGAGGGGTTTGCTGGCTGCTGGGCCTTTGGCCAGTCCTGGAGCCCAGTGAGGACTGAGCAAGGCCGGGTCCCGACAGTGTCCTTACTCCTTCTGGCTTGAAAGTGGGGCTGTCACCGACATATGCAGCTTATGTGGGGACAGCTTGTCTGAGCCACGCCCAGCCTCCCCATACTTGGGGCACAGAAGTTGCTTTTTTGGTTGTGTTTCTGTTCTGGAGCTCTCCCTCTTTTTTTTTTTTTTTTTTTTTTTGGCTTTTTATTTTTAAATAATTATAGATCCCCAGGAAGTTACAAAAATAGCACAGAGTGGTCCTTGTACCTTTCCCCCACTTTTCCCTGGTTATATTCTGCATGACTCTAGAACAATACCAAAACCAGGAAGCTGCTGTGGGCACTGTGACACAATGCTCGTATGTCCCCACATGACCACCAATGGCAAGACACAGAAAGTCTCCACCGCCACGCTGCCCCTTACAGACACACACACACACACACACACACTCTCTCTTTCTCTCTCTCTCTCTGCCCCTTCCTGGCAGCCACCCATCCCCTCTGGTTATATCCTCACGAGGATGTTACATAAGTGGAGCCATCTGGTGTGTGTCCTTTGGGGATGGGCTGTTTTCACTCATCCTGATGTCCTGAGAGGTCCAGGTTTTTGTCGTGTACCATTGGACCACTCCTTTTTATTTCCCAGCAGAGTCAGAGGACAGAGGGCTGGGTTAGTGTTCACTTACCGCTCGGAGCTCAAGCTGCGTCCAGCTTGGAGCTACTAAAGACCAAGCAGCCCAACAGTTGTGACAGGTTTTTGCTGGACATAAATGTTCATTTCTCAATTGCTGGGTCATAGGGCACGTGCATGTTCAGTTTTTGAAGAACCAGCCAGATGGTTTTCCAGGACGGCCGCAGCATTTGTGCCCTCCCAGTGGCTGAGTGTGGCCTTGTCGGCCCTGGCGGTCGTCCCCGAAGCTCTCAGCTGCTCCAACAGGTGTGGCGTGGTCCCTCCTCATGTTCCTGGTTTGCTGATGCGCCGTGATAGCACGCGTCTCTCTGTGTGCTTGTTTGCCATCCCTGTACCTTCTTTGGGGACATGTCTGTCTCCCGTTTTCTAGTTGGGTTGTTTGTTTTCTTCCTGTCAAGTTGCAAGAGTTCTCTGTGGGTTCTAGATATGAGACTTGTGTTACCCATGGAGTTTGTAAATACTTTGGCCTGGCCTGTGGCTCATCTTTCTGCCCACTCAGCAAGGTCTTTCAAAGAGAAGAGAAAAGCTCCTCACTTTTGGTGAAGTCAGTTTTTTTTATTATTTTTTTTAATGGATCTGCGTTTAGTGTCATGTTTAAGAAGTTCTTCACTAATTCCTATGTCCCAAAGACTTTCTCTTATGTTTTCTTCTAAAAGTTTTATATTTGATAGATAAGTCTATGATCCATCTGAGTTCATTTTTGTACGTTAATATTTGTGAGGATTAGGTCAGGTTTTTGTTTTATATACTCCCTATACCCAGTGTAGGGCGCAAACTCACGACTCGGAGATCAAGTGGCACACTCCTCTGTCTGAGACAGCCAGGCACCCTTTTTTTTTTTAATAGACTATTTTAATGCCAGTTTTAGGTTCACAGCAACATTGAGCAAAAGGTACAGAGATTTCCCATATTCCCCTGTCCCCACGCACGCACAACCTCCCCCCATTATCTGCCCCCCCCACATGGTGCATTTCTTATGGTCGATGAACCTACAGCGACTCGTTGTCATCACCCAGAGTCCACGGCTCCCCATTAGCGTGCAGTCTGGGTGGCGTACATTCTGCGGCTGTGACAGCTGTGGAGGACAGACGTCTCCCCTACAGCATCATACAAAGGAGACTCGCCACTGGAAGAGCCTCTGTGTTCTGCTAATTCCTCCCCGCCCTCCACCCGCATAACCCCTGGCACCCGCTGATCTCCGCAGTGCCACCTTTTCCAGAACATCATACAGTTGGAATCGTTCAGTGGAAGCCTTTTCACACCGGCTTCCTTCACTTAGGAACGCACATTTACGGCTCCTCCTCTGTGCCCTCCATGACTTCAGAGCTCACTTCTTTATAGTGCTGCACAATATCCCACTGTCTGCGTGGACCACAGTTTGTTTATCCTTCACCTGCTGAAGAACATGCTGGCTGTTTCCAAATTTTGGCAGTTAAGAATACAGGTGCTGTCAACATCTGTGTGCAGGTTTCGGCGTAGATCTAAGTCTTCAGTTCCTTCGGGTAAATACCAAGGAGGATGACTGTTTGGATCGTGTGGTGAGAATACGCTTAGTTTTGTAAGAACTGCCAAACCGTCCTCCAGAGTGGCCACCCCGTCTCGCATTGCCACCAGTACCCCGTGGCTCTGCATCCTCGCCAGCACCTGCTGGGGATGGTGTTGCAGGTTTTGGCCATTCTCCTGGGTGTGTGTGATATGTGACGTTGAGAATTTTTTGTATGTTTATTTGTCATCTGTACATCTTCTTTGGTTCAAGGTTCCTTTTTCACCTGTGGATGTCCTATTGCTCCAGGATCATTTGTTGAAAAGACTGTCTTTCCTCCAATGAATTACTTTTACACTTTTGTCAAAATTTAACATGTGGATGAGATGGTTTTGGGCTCTCTGTCCCTTTCTGTTTGTGCGTGTATCTCCCTCCATCAGTAGCACGCTGTCTTGACTGCGGTAGCTATACAGTAAGTCTAAAAATGAAATAGAGTGATCCTTCCTACTTTGTTTTCCTTTTTCAGAATTACCCTAAGTATTCTAGTTCCTCCGATCTGCCATATAAATCCTAGAATCATCTTGTATATATGTGTGAAAAGTCTGGCTGCGGTTTTGCATGAAAGCGATCTCTCCTCTTGGGAGGAAATGGCTTTACCAGGTTGGTTTCCAGTCCAAGAACGCAGCGCATCTCCCATTTCCTTAGATGGATTTCTTTCATCTGATTTCTTTTTGGTTTTCAGCATACAGATCCTGAAAATGTTTTATTGGATTTCCAACTAAGTTTTGTTTTGTTTTCTTGAGCAATTGTAGGTGACATCGTATTTTATTTGGTTTTCTGTACATTTATCTCTAGGTCCTAGAAATACGATCAACTTTTGCGTGCTGATCCTCTGTCCTGTGATCTTGCTGGACTTGTGAGTTCTCAAAGGTATTTTGTAGGTTCCTTGGGATTTCTTGGGATTTCTTCTCTTCCAATCTGAACGTTTAGAATATACATATACATATACATTCTGTAGATGTATGTAGAATGTATAGAATATAGAATGGTTTTGGTTCCCTTTTGCTGCCTGGTCATGCAGGCTTAGGACTCTGCTAGCAGTGGGCTAGCAGTAGTAAGAGGGTCTGCCTGCCTTGCTCCTGGACTGGCGGAGCAGGAGGGGGTGTGGATGTTACTTCTCAAGTTGAGGAAGCTTCCCGCAGTTAGCAGGTGTCTGAGGAGGGATGTCACGAACGGGATTTGAATTTTGTCCAGTGCTTTTTCTGCCTCAGTTGATAGGATGGTGTGTTCTTCCTTCTTTAGCCAGTTGATAAGGTGGATTATACAGATTGATTCTTGAGGACTGAATCAGCCCTGCGTCCCTGGGTAAACAGTTGCGGTCTGCGGTTCTTTGTATGTGTTGCTGATTAGGATCGTTGAGTTTATATTCATGAGGGATGTCGGTCTGTGGTTTTCTCTGTTTCGTGCTGTCAGGCTGGTACTGGCTTCATGGCTGCGCTGGGAAGTGGCCCCTCCTGGCCTGTGCCAGGCCAGAGCTTGCATGGAGCTGCCGTGTGTCCTTCTGTCAGCGGGTGACAGAACTCCAGGGAGACCGCTTGGGCTTGGGCGAGAGGCTCTCTAGGAGACATCCCACGGCTGGAGTGATGGGGGCCCTGGCCTGCCAGGGAGGGGAGGGGCCGACGTGGCCCAGAGACCAGAGCTGGGAAGGCCTGCAGCTGTGCTTGGCTTGGCTTCCTCTTGCTCGTGGCTGACAGCAGACCCTGCTCGCCTGCGGCTTTACCGCTTAGCTCCCTTGTGCCACACACTTCTGTCCATCAGACACCACACCCGGCAGGGCCTCTGCCTGGAGGTTCAGTGGGAGGAAAGTGCTATGTCCCGGAGCTTTGTAGCGTGTGCCTGTCCGTATCCAGGTAAGGATTCCAAACCCCCTGCAGCATATCCTGTGGATTTCACCAATGATTGGTCCTCTGGGAGGCCGCATGCCCACAAAATTGGGCATGCGGATGGACCAAACATTCTAGTTAGTAATGTCTATGTCCAACATAGTTATTCTTTCTTTCATGACTCAGAATGATCAACATGATCTTGGAGGCCTGGCACCCTGGTTTTGAAGGCTAGTTTGTATTGCCTCTGGGGGAAGGTCTGGTGAGTATTTCATGGTTCTAGAACCCCCAGCCTCATGGGGTAGCTCTACATTCCTCCCATGGCCCCAGCCACCCAGCTTCTTGTCTGCCTCATGCGGGCCTCCATGCCCCCTCCTCAGGACTTGTGTGCTTACTGGACCCCTTTCTCCCACATACCACAGGCCATGCTCTTACCTTGGGTCTCAGGTGCTGCGTTCCCACCACTGTTTTTCTTGACCTTCATCCTCCCCCAGATGTTTCAATCACAGCACGTTAAAATCAACTTACTCTCCAACTATGCTCCCTAATTGTCCCCTGAGTATTTTAGTCTTCTCATGGAATCTCACTGTGGGCAGATGTCTCTGTCACTTCAGGCCACTGTAGCAGAATGCCACAGCTGGCGTGGTTTACAAACAGACAGTGATTTCCCACAGTTCTGGAGGCTGGACGTTCAAGATCAAGGTGCTGGCATGGCTGGGTCCTGGGAAAGGCCTCCCCCGGTTCACGGAGGGCCATCTTCAGTTTGTGTCCTCACATGGTGGAAGGGGTGAGGGAGCTCTCTGGGTCTCTGCCCTCATGACCCGTGCATTTCCCCCAGGGCCTCACCTCCGGATAACATCACACCAGGGATTAGGTTCGAGCATATGAGTTTGGGGGATACACACATTCGGACTGTGGATGCAGGCGTTTTTGTCTGTTTTTTACCCCACAGTACAGTCACCACTCAGAGGAATATTTAGTATGAAAACGTTGCTAAACAAATACATGTGAAATGAGTACTAGTCCTCGATCCCAGCTCTTCCTGACCAGGAGCTGCTGAGCTAAGTTGCCTGGAGACGGTGGGGTTCTGGGGTCCCTTGGGGCGGACGCAGGTACTGCTGCAGGCCCACACGGCAGGCAGGGCTCTTGGTCATTCTGCCAGCTAGACCTTGTCCACAAAGGCTCTCAGGCTGTACTAGGTACCATTTCTCTTGGGGCCCCCACCCTGAACCCCACAGGTTCAGCGAGTAGCTCTGTGCCTGCTGCTCTCCGGTGAGGCCCAGGCTTAGACAGCTGCTGGGAAGCATGGCCTGGAAGTGCCTGCTTTGGGGGAGAGCCCCACCTGCCCAGTGCCCAGGCCTCTGCATGTGCCCCAGGGGTGGTAGAACGCAACCTGCAGGGACTGGAAGGGACAGTAGGTCTGGAGTAGCCAGGTCTGGCACATTTGGGGTCCTCACTGAGCCCCAGGCCCTTCCTCTGTGAATTGTGGGTACATGGTGGAGGGCATGAGAGTGCACTCAGAGCCATGTGTCCCATCCCTGCATGTGGTGCCAAGCCAGCTCCCTCCCCTTCCCGCTCCCTCTCCCAGGGCTGCTGCTGAGTCACAGAACCAGACAGGGGGTGTGAAGAAAGCAATCAATCAGAGGGCTCTTAAAGCTGAGTAGTGACACTGGAATGCACTAGAAAATCAGCACGTAGATCTTCTCGGACTCAGAAGTCCCAGAATGGAGTCCTTTCCAGGAAACTGGCAGTCTTGGAAACTTTTTTAAAAACAGTTCTGGGGCGCCTGGGTGGCTCAGTGGGTCAAGCCTCTGCCTTCAGCTCAGGTCATGATCCCAGGGTCCTGGGATCGAGCCCCACATCAGGCTCTCTGCTCGACAGGGAGCCTGCTTCTCCCTCTCTCTCTGCCTGCCTGCTGCTCTGTCTACTTGTGATCTCTGTCAAATAAATAAATAAAATCTAAAAAATTAATAATAATAAAATAAAAAACAATTCTGAGTCTCAGTTTCCTTATCTGTAAAGTGGGGATGCTGATGCCTGCATTCCAGGGATTAAGCAAGACAGCACAGGTGAGAACACGGGGCACAGTGGCTGTCCCCACCCTACCCCCTGCCTTCCCCTTCATCCATCTGGCTCTGGCACAGGCCTCTGCAGTCCCTGTGTGCCTGCCCTCATCATCACTGTTGAGCAAGCCTCTGTGTGGATCAGCCCGTGGGTAGGGGTGAAATGACCCAGAGGAAAAGCACAGAAAGAGCCCATCCCAGGGGCCCTTGGGTGGCTTAGTCGTTAGGCATCTGCCTTTGGCTCAGGTCATGATCCCAGCATCCTGGGATCGAGCCCTGCATCTGGCTCCCTGCTTGGCAGGAGGCCTGCTTCTCCCTCTCCCACTCCCCCTGCTTGTGTTCCCTCTCTCGCTGTGTCTTGTATCAAATAAATAAATAAAATCTTAAAAAAAAAAAAAAAAGAGTGAGTCTGTTCTGGCTCCCACACCTTGAAGATCCTTATCAGACTGGGAAGATGGGCTACCCACACCCTCCAGCCAGCACACAGTGGGCAAATGAAGAAATGGCTTCTTGAGCTGTCCCAGCAGCCAGAGTACAGTGTCCTGGGATGCCTGGCTTCGGATCTCTGCCAGAGAGGTGGTTGAGATGCCCTCCACACCTGTCCCCAACCAGCCCTGCCACTGGAGCCCCCAATAGGCCCCTGGGTGGATTTGGAAGTCTCCTGGCTGCCTGAGTGTGTTTTTTTCCTTGCATCCTAAGATTCACCTGCCGTCTTACTGGAGGGAACACATCCTCCAGAAGAGATTGAGGTGTTCACATGGTGAGGGAAAATCTTTGTGACTGATTTATTCAGTGGGTCTCTGGTGAACACTTACGTTTGGCTGGGCAGTGTCTTAGAGCCCTACCCTGCAGAGCCCCCAGTTGGGGGGGACTAGATGTTAATCAGTGGATTCCAGTGGGTATCCACTTAGAGAAGGGCTGCGGGGCTGTGATTGGAAGGGTGCTCAGAAGGTGAAGCAGAGGTTTCTCAGAAACTGAGGCAGACTGGTCATGAGGTTCCAGGCAAAGGGAAGAGCTTGTGCAAAGGCCCTGGGGAGGAGACAGTAGGACAGGTTCAAGGAACCCAAGGATGCTCAAGTGGTGGAGATGTAGGAGTGGGGCCAGTGCGCGGAACCAAAGCCTGCCAGTCAGATGAGGGTCCATGTTGTGGGCAGACAAATGGAGAGCGACTGGGGGCACTGCATCACTGGTTTTCCTGCCTCTCCTGTCGGGAGCAGCCGGGAAGCAGGGCCTGGAAATAGGCAGATCTCTGTGCGTGGGCTCTTGGTGGCCCAGCTGTGGACCGAGAAGCTGTCCTGAATCGCCGTTCCTCTTCTGAACAACCTCTTTAAAGAAGGAACCTGGCGCCACACCTCTCCTGACTCCATTGCAGAGTAGGGCTGGCGTGAGGGGAAGGGGGTCCGCGCCCACCTGCGGTGACAGTCTCCGCCCCCTGCTTGGAGACACGCCCACACGCGGCGCCTGGTCCAGCCCACCGCCCGGAGCCACACCCGCACGCTGGGACCTCACACGCAGAGCGCCCGCGTGCTTGCGTCACCGCCCGGCCGGCTGGATCCGGTTCCAGCCGAGCCAGGCCGGCCGGACATGCGCAGTGCCCGGGCTCTGCGGCCGGGCGGGCCCTGGGCACCCTGACGGCCCGGGACGCGGAGGTCAGTACGCCGAGCCCGGGAGCGGGGCCCAGTGGGTGTGTGTGTTGGGGGGTGGAATTCCGCCCTGCCCGAGCGCGCGGAGGGCGGGGCGCGGAGGGGTGGGGGGTGCTGCGGGGGGCCTGGCCCAGGTAAGACGGGTTCCGGGACAGCTCGCTGTGAGGGCGGGGTGCCCTTCCCTCATGGGGTCGGGCGCGGGTGGGCCCACGCCGCTGCCGGGGTCACATCGTCCTGGGAGCCTCGCCCAGCGACCCGGATCCACCTTCCCCCGCCTCCTGGGGCCCTAGAGCGCCCTGCTCACCACCTCGACGGTCTGCGGGGTGAGAAGGGGGCCCCAAGCTGTGTCCTGCAGCGGGAGGTAGGGGTAGTCGTGGGGAGCTTCGAGCTGGGTCCTACACCGGGGGGAGGTGGGGGACTCCGAACTTGGTCCTGTACTGGATGGGTAGCTGGGGGACTGGGCGGGTTTCGACCAGTGTCCTGCACTCAGAGCTGTGTCCTGCTCCGGGGGTAGGGGGGAAATGGGGTGCATGGGGGGAGGGGGGACTCTGAGCTGCGTCCTGCCCTGGGGTGGGAGGCGCGTGGGAGGCTCCGAGCTGTGCCCTTAGGAGCTCCTGCCTGGGGAAGGCCTCTGAGACTGACCCTTACTTGCTGCTTCAGAGAGCTGGGTTCTAGTCTCAGACCCAGGCCATGTGACCCCATGGGAGTCCCCTGGCTCTTCAGCTCTTCTCTGTAAAAGCGGGGAGGGGTCTAAACCGTTTCCCTGCTCTGCACCCTGCGACTCACCTGTCCTTACCCTTGCTTCTCCTGAGATGGGTGTTGTCCTCTGGCTGGGACGCGTCTTCGAAGCTTTCGTAGCCCAGGGCGGCCTTTACTTTGCAAGGCCCACCCACACATGGCACATCCTTGTTTGGGGGAGTAAAACTTTACAAGGGTATTACTGTTCTTCTTGTGAAATTTTGTGGCTGTAACTCACAATTTGGGCATGTGATTTTTCACTGTACATTCAGTAGGTGTTGCAAAGTGAGAAAAATCTAACCCTTGGTTTCCAGATGTGATGAAATTATATTTAACAGTTGATGGAATTGACTTAATGAGACACTGTAGGCATTCAGTGAAGCCTTTGTTTGGATTTTGCTGTTTCATCATGGAGTCAGTAACATGTTTTGGTTTTTTCCCCGTAGCTCAGACCTTTTGGGGGTCTTGACCAGCCCACAGGGCCCAGAAGGCAGCGGGGCCCCCGAGATGAGGATTTGGATCCAGGTGTCCTGTTCAATTTGTACCCAGAGGCTCAGCTCTCTCCTCTTCCTCAGGGCCCAAAAGTCACCGAGGGAGAAAACAGTCCAAAGACTATTCAGTTGGAGCAGCATGAAAACATGTTGGAGAATCTTGTGCAGAACTGTTGGCTATTTTTGGGGAGAGAAGCCGTGTTAGTGCTTCTACCGCATCACCTCCATGAGAGCTGGCGCTCTGTGCCTGCTCCCAGAGCCCTGGGCCTGCCTTGACTGAGGTGAGGCTAGGTGTTTCGCAGTTTTGTAGTATGCTTTCAAGCATGAAGAACCTGATTTTTGTTAATGTGTAGCAAGGTCAGCACTGCCAGATTAGGAATGAGTGTCAGCAGATTTTTTGGAAGTCGTTGAGAAACGTATTTTTTGTATATTACATGTTATTTCTAGACTCATTTACGAGTCATACTTAATACTCTGCCTGGCTCTGCCCTGTCTGGTGTTTCCAGATTAAACACAACGTGCAGCCTTCAGTTCCTGGCCAGTTCCACATCCGGGAAAAGATTCAGAGTTTACTAGGAAGGAGGTGGGCGTGGCTGGGGGGCCTGCTGTGAGCAAGGGGCAGGGCCTAGCATGTGACCTTTGCCTTCCGAGCTAGCCCTCAGGCCTAGAAGCTCTAACTGACACTCTGCCTGACACTGTTGGCCATGCCTGGTGTAGCTGGGCTCCACGCCTGTGTTGAGTTCCCTAGGGATCATGAGTTCCCTAAAATCAAATGAGGGCCCAGTCGCCAGTTCTACTTGTGGATGACAAAGCTCATACCAAGAGGAGTCATCAACCCAAGGCAGCAGGGGGGACAGGGGCGGCATGGCCCTCAGGGCCTGGAGGTCCAGGAAGACCCAGTGAGCTCCTTGCGTCCAAAGAGAGGTTAGCCTTTCCCTTTAGAGGTGTGGCATCCGCACCTTCTCTGGGTGGCCATGAAGGGCTGGGGATCTGCCTGGCCCAGTTCTGTGCCTGCCTGCTGGGAGGCTTGGCAAGGAGGGTCCCTCACAGCCTCTTTGGGGACTCGGCCTGCTCTCAGAAGGTTCTAAGACTGTGCTGGACCCCTCAACTCGGCGGGGAGGGCCCACTTACCAGCTTCGTTCTCCGTGGAGTCGACGTTCTGATGAAGAGCATGGAGCCTTCCCTGTCCTTGTGCCCTCCTTTGCCATGTTTTCTGTGATCTCATGGCCCTGAAAACATCCCCGAGCCTCTCCACAGCCTGTGCAGACTTCAGCCACACCCTGGTGCACTCTCCCAGCCTGTGGGGACACTCAGGTTGACATCTGAGCATGTGTCCTATGAGCTGCCCCCGTCCTGTCCTCCCTCCTCAGCTGCCGCAGTTGGCATTCTCCTGGTCCACATCACCGTTCCCTTCCCCCATGGCCTTTCCTGTCTGTGCAGCCATGTCCACAGGCTCAGAGGCAGAGCCACAGCTCAGCCTGTTTGCACGTTGGCCCTCTGTCCCCAGCTCGGGTCCCTTGAGAACAGGGTTGCTCTTCACTTCTGTCCCATGGCACCTGACTTGCGCTTTGCCCTGGACGTCCACCTCAGATGATGCTCTGGGCAAAGCAGTGCCGAGATGGACCACGTTCCACGTTGAACCAGCCTCCAGTGACGGTGCTGACTTAGCGGTGCCCCATCAGGGCCGGCCCAGTGCTCTTGTCAGGAAGGGCGGCTTGCTGAAGTCTCTTCCAGTCAGGACTCTCTATGGCAGAGACAGGGCTGGCTGCGGATGGTTTCCTCTGGCCAATAAAGTTGAAGGAGGAAGGTGTTACCAAGGTCTTCCAGGTGGCTCTCCCCATTGGTCCCCAGTCCCTGTGGGCAGCACTTGCACACCTCCTTCCCTCTCAGACAGGAAAGTGGGGATTTGTCTGCCCCCATCTCCCCCAAAACCCTAGCTTATCTGCTCCTGGTGTCCATCTGTGTGTCTGCTGCCACTAGAGAGAGGGCCCTCCAGGGACAAGGCTGGAAGTGCGGAGTGTAGATCAATGGACAGACCAGCTGTGAAATAGTAGGTGTGTCCTAAATAAAAGGAATGGCTTGCAATATCAGAGGACTTTGTATCCAGAGAGCTAACCTGACCTTTGTAAAGATGGTATCTTAGGGCTAGAGGTCACTTCTGTCTGCAGACACCTGTGGCGTCACACCTCAGGAGTGGGGCTGGGCAGAGCTCTCTCTGCTGCCTTGGGGCCAGCCTGTCTCCCAAGGACCCAGTAAGCTGGTCCCAGCACAGCGTGGGAGAGCAGTAGCGTCCTGACGCCCACCTCAGGCTGAAGCTCCGTGGAACTGTTCACAGGGTTTTGTGGGACTGGTCATCTTGCCCAGCTCCTGTACCCACGTCTGTGTACCTGGGAGTCTTTGGGCTTTTCGGTGCATTTGGGTCTCTGACAGACTTCACCCTCACACCACAAACTCCATTTCTGCCCTGGGGTTACGAAAAGCAGTAGTAGAAACCAAGCCACCCGGCGCTCCTGACCCATGCTGGCCTCCTGGCTCTGGGCTGTCTGGTGCTCATAGCCTGCCCAGCACAAAGTGACGCTGTGTGGCGGGGGAGGTAGCCCCATGGCTGGGAAGCTGAGACTGGGAGGCGGGAGCCACTGACAGTCCAGCCCCTGGGGTTTGAAGAACATTGGTGTGGGACACCCACCCTGGAGTGATGGACAAGACTTCACCCCTTGGACGATGACTCCTCCCTGAAAACCGAGGAGGTGAGCTCCATTGGGGTCCTGGAGTCTGTTCTTTGAGGTGTGTTCCTGCGTGTGTTTCTGGGAAGAGCGTCTAGCGGCTTCCATCCTATTCTCTGAGGCCAGGTGGATTTTGATGGGGAGACGTAGGTGGGGGAGGAACCTGGCTCTTCTTGGGCGCATGTGGTGGCGGACCTGCAGGCTTGGGGAGCCGGGCTTAGGTTGGGGTTATGTTCTTAACCCCAGCTCTCAAATTCAGAGAGTTGGAGCCTGGAATTAAAAATAACCTCTTGCTGTCTCTATTGACATTTAGCGTTTCCTCCTGCTGTGAGACCACAGTGGCATTGGCGGGACCTGTGGAGGGCGTGGGTGTGTCCTGGCAGGTGGTGGGTGGAGACCTCCTCCCTGTGCTCGCGGGCACCTCCCAGTTACATTGGCTGTCACGCCTGCGGCCAAAGCTTAGCGAATCACAGATGGGGTCTCTTCTGGTAACAGTCTCTGTCCCTGCGTGTCGCATGTGTTGCGTCTTACATTTGAAAGCCCTCTGAGGGATGCACAGGACCCACCATGTGCATAGGCATCTGGATCCAGGAACTGTGCTCTGCGAGGAGCCTCCGCCACCCTGAACAGCTGCTCTGGCCGCCGCTCTCCCTGTCCTCCAGGAGCTCACTTACATCCGGCCGTGAGCTCCTCGAGGCCAGAGCCCGCGTCTGCCTCCGCTCAGCACCAGCGCGACACCCCCAGCATGTGCACAGGGCCACGTGGCTCCGGTTCATGGCAGCTTCCATGGTTTATCAAAGCAGCTTCCCAAGTTGTCACTGTGCACATTTTTTGAAGTTCCTGTTTGAATCCAGTGCTGCAAACAAAATGAGACGGAGAAATTGTCCCATCTGTGCGGTAGCAGAGGCGTCACTGTGTGGGTTAACTTGGGCAGATGTGTTAGAGAGGCAAGAGGGAGTTTGGGGCATCAGCCTTAGAAGGATGTCATGGTTGGTCCCTCCACCTTTTATTCACTGGCTCTATCAGGAGTCTGCTGGGTGTTGCTGTGAGTTTCTGGTGGCTGAAAAGGCCTGTCCTGGTTGCAGCCTTGGCGCTAGTCCCGCAGGCTGTGTCACCGAGGAACCTGTGGAGGGGGCGTCCGGGGGTCTCTCTTGCCTCTAACAGCTGCATGTGTGTCTGCTCATTTCAAAATAAAACATGGCGTTGAAAAATCATAGGAAACACTCCCTTTTTTGTTCTTCATTGTTTCTAGAAAAGGAAAAGGTAGTTTGTTACTGTAAGTTATCTATCTGAATTTTCGTAACTAGAGTCATGAGTCTGATGAAGGTTCAGTCTTTGAACTGGAACAAAATTTCCAGTGGTACCACAGATGGAGCCGTGGGCTTCTGCCTGCCCCCCGAATGCCTGGGTTCAGAAGCAGAAAGAAGAGGGGCTCCGTTGTGGAGAGGCCTGCAAGCTGGAGCCAGCTTCCTTTTTTTCCTACTAATCCCTGGACCCCCGACTCCAGAGACCCTTCTGTCCCCTGAAATCCGGGCTCTGGAACAGTTGGTTTCAGGGTTCCGAGACTCAAAGGGTCAGCAGACCCCACTGTGGCACTGGGGGCCCTCCCATGCTGAAACTGTGCCTGGAGCATTCTGGGCAGTTTATAGACAGACAGCTGTGGTTGAAGATCGCCCAGAGGCGAGAACCAGCACTCCCCAAGCTGCTCTGACAGAGCGGGTGGGTGCTCTTCTCTCCACACGGTAGGGAGGCGGTAGGGTGGCCTCCCGTGTGGCCTCGTGTTGGGGAGAGTGGGCGGGACTCAGCCCAGGTCTGTCACTGGCCTGCTGGATGAGCTCCAGCCCTTCCCACCTCCTCCCCAGGCCTTTCCTGCACACCTGTCACTGGGGAGATGGGTCATTGCCCGTCATGGACACCATCTGGGGAATGCTGCTTCCCCTCCGTGGAGGTAGACCCTCCGGATTCCTGCAGCAGGTACCACGTACCTCCCCTGCCACGTGCTGGCTTGGCTTGCGTCCTGCAAGTGGCGGAGGAGCCCTGCCTCCAGCTTCCCCCAACACCCTGCCTTCCTGATGCCACACTGAGGTCTGGCTGGAAGGTCACCTTCACTCTCAGCCTGATTGGTCCTCGGTCCTCGGAGCCTCATTTGTGTAGTGAGCACTGCTCCTCTCTGGCAGGAACCAGTGTGGCCTCTGCTCTGGGCCCGGGGTTAGCCTTGCCCCTCCTGCCGTCAGCTGTGGCGAGAGGCCCTGTAAGATAACCTGGCAGCACAAGGCATGTTTTCTATTTTGTAGGGAGCAAGAGCCCCCCCAGGCCCAGTTGGACCCCAGTGGGGCAGCCTCTGAGCCTCAGACTCGGTGCTCCTTGTCCCCCGATCCTTCCCTGGCTCTTCATGAGCGACTGTTGCTGGGAACTGCTGCCAGGGACTTGCCTGGAGCCGGCAGACCAAGCTCATCCAGGACCAGGCTCTGGGCTCAACTCCTCTGCTGGGGCTGACAGCGGCCATGGGCCAGGTGGAGGCTTGTATGCATGCCTGGGGCGAGTCCTGGGGTTTTAGATGCCCCGGGTAAAGTCGACAGTTCATAAAAGTGGAACCTAAGAGGATCTGGGGCACAGTCTTAAGCCCAACCTTCTGGAAGGCCCAGCCCTTCGTAGTTCTTGGTGCAGCCCGTGCCCACCTCTGAGAACTGGTCCTGGTGGGTCAGGAGCCAGCAGCCAGCCTGCTGAGCGGACATCTCTACCCTTCACGACCCTCATCCAGACCTGCCACAGACTGGCCTCCAGGTGGCAGGGCATCTCCAGAGCGCTGTGTGCTAGTCCCCCATCTTTAAGGACCTCTGTGAATGGACTGGTGGAGATGAGCTCTGTCAAACCCCAGAGCTTTCTGCAAATGTCAAAAGTTAAAATAGGAGTGAATGCGGTGGGAGGCAGGTATGGGCATCAGGAGCCTGCAAAGACCCATCCTGTCACCACTGGCTGCCCTGGGCCAGACCTGGGGGTAGCCATGTGGGAGACCTAGAGGCGGGGCCCTGTCCGGACAGAGACGTGCTCTGAACGTACAGCCCGCAGCCATTGCAAACACTTAGCATGAAAAAGAAGGATGCAAGATTCCAACTTCTCCTGTTGTTTCTGCCCTGTAGTGAGGACATTGTGTTGTGGCTGTGCTGGGCTGCTGCAGCCCTGGGCTCCCACTTTCTGCCTTGGATGGCACCTGCCCAGGCCTGAGCTGTGAGTCCCAGGGGCCCGAGCACCCTGTGTGGTAGAGCTGTGGGGTGAGCGGAGAGAGCTCCCACAGCAAAGGGGTGTGCATACATTTCTTTGTCTGGCCTGGGGGGCCATCGAGGACAGCCCGTAGCAAAGAGTTGGGGGTTTTCTTCTAAATTTGGCTACATTCTGGATTCTATTTCTCCTGCTGGAGTTACTTTTCCTGTACCACATTTTGAAAAATAAAACGTGGCCACCAGATGGCAGGAGGCATTACTCCACCATGTAGACAGTTCGAGAGGGTTCCAGAGCCCGGGGAGAAACCTTCATCCCCTCCCTCAAAGCTGTTCCAGTGCTGATCGAATTTTGGGTTTCCATACACGATCTCAGGGAGGAAAAACAGTTTCCCTTGCTTTATGAAACTATAAGCATTGAGTCCAGCGTCTTCTTTTGGAATTCCAAGTGGGAAAATCTGGAGGATGGCTGGTTTGTCCCCACTCTCCTCTGTAGCAGGTGGCAGGAGCATGCCGATCTGTGGGGAGCATTCTCCATCACCCTCGGTCTTTGCCACGTCGCCGGACTTCAGCAGCTCTGGGCCCATCCTGGGCTCTGGCTGCCGCCCTGCCATGGCTGGGCCAGCTACTCCGTCTTCTGTCCAGGCGACAGGGCCTCCTTCCCTGCCCAGCTCTCTGTGTGAAGAGGAGCACTTGATCTCTGCTCCTGGGTGCTCTGGGAAAGACAAGGGGCCTTTCTCTGGGACACAGAGAGCTGCTGTCCACCCTCCTGGGGCCTGAGCCAGGGCCAGAGGCTGTGGCTGCATGCCTGGAGCTGGGCCTGGGCCTGGGCCTGGGGTGAACTGTCTCTCCTGGGGCCCTGAGGCTCAGAGCCATCCACATTTCAACCGGGGCAGCTTCTGTGCTTGGGAGCAGGTGCAGACAAGTGACGAGGCACCCAGCGGTGTGTGGCCAGACCCCTCCCCTGAGTCTCTCATTTGGCTGCTCCGCACTGGATAGTCTGGCTCAACCCGGACACTGGTGCCCACACTGGATAGTCTGGCTTAACCCGGACACTGGTGCGAGGTCCGCGGGAGGCGGCGGAAGGGGGACATCAGCCAACCACTGGCACCACCGCTGGACAACCCCAGTTTCCAGAGAAGGGATGGGGGACAATGCCAGGGGTCCGCTGCTTTTGGGGTGGTGGATCTGTATGGCCCGGTTTCTGTGGTCAGCTCGATCTGGAATGGGTAGTCTCCACTCACACCATGACAGCCCGTCACCCGTCTCTGTCACCCAACGTCTCCAACGCCCGAGCAGAGGGGTCCGCAGGGCAGTCCACCCACAAAGCCACACAGAACCATCGGAAAGCCTCACCCCAAGGGCCTGATACCACAGGGTACAGAGGGGGCCCCAGAAAAGGCAAAGTGGCACATTGAGCAGACTCTGGTGGGCTTGGCACCTCGTAAACGCATGTTGTTCCTGCTGTGGTTTCAACAGAACAAGCCAACAGAAGGGCGAAACGGGCCTCCTGCAAGCTTGCTGTCTTGTGTGCCGGAAGCCCTTACCCACACGGCAGAGGACAGCCATCGCCTGAGCCCACAGTGAGACCACTCGTTCTGTGGCTCCAGATGCCCCCAAGCCCACATCAGCCAGCACAAGCACCACTGGAAGGCAACAGCGAAGCAGACACGGCCTCCAGTGTCTCCAGGTGGCCCTAAGAACACACATGTGAGACTAGGCCAGCAGGAGTCCTGGCTCCCAGCTGAAGCTGGGCCCTCTGAGACGGGCCTGTGCTGTCTCCTGGGAGAACAGAAACATGGCAGGATTTCAGCTGCACATTTGAGGTCCTTGGGTACTTTTGGGGGCGACTTTGTGGCTCTGCCCCAGCGCGGCAGACCTAGAGCAGGCAGCGAGACCAAGGTGTCCCCCTGCACCTGCCCGTCCCCTCTGGGGGTACTGGCTTCCACGGGCTCCCAGGCCACATTGCTGTCCCTCTCTATAGGGGAAGCCATGGCCTTCTGGGACACCCTACGCAGGTTCATCCCCAGGGTCACCCCTGGAGGGAAACCGCAGACGTGGCATCTCGAGGCACACGTGGTGCTATGGGCAGTCCTGGTCCCATCCCCGCTTGGTCCTGAACTCACCCTGGTCTGCCACAGGTACCAGTTTCACACTGTGGGCCAGGATCACAGGTGTTCAGGGTGGCTGAGCCAGTGTAGCCACAGGGCTTGTGCACAGCCAGGGGCCTCCTCTCCCTGCACCCAGTACCACACCACTCTCTGCCACTGCCACACCACCCCTAGCAGGTGTGGGTGCACAGCCAGGACCATGTGCCCGAGAGCATGTCCCTGCCGGGGAGGGAGGGTGTCCTGGCAGACAGGTTGGTCAAGAACCCTGTCCCTTGGGGCGCCTAGGTGGTTCAGTGGGTTAAAGCCTCTGCCTTCAGCTCAGGTCATGATCCCAGGGTCCTGGGCTCGAACCCCGCATCTGGCTCTCTGCTCGGTGGGGAGCCTGCTTCCTCCTCTCTCTCTCCACCTGCCTCTCCTCTTGTGATCTCTGTCAAATTTTTTTAAAAGACCCCTGTCCCTTGAATCCACGTGGGATCCTCCCTGCCTCCCAGGTCTGCCTTCTTTCCTAGATGAAGGCTTCTTGATCCTGGAAAGAAGGAAAGTTGGCTGTGACCTGGAATCCCCCAGCCTGGGTGGGAACAGGGCACCCTAACATTGGTTGGCTGCTTTGGGAGCCAGCTGTCGTGTGCAGGACAGCAGCCCTCTGTGCCTCCTGGTGGCCCTAAGTTCCTGGTCTTGGAACTGAGACTCTGGCATCTGTCCCTGAACCCCTGTGCTTCCTGGTGGTCCTGAACTCCCAGTCCTGGAACCCCTGTGCTTCCTGGTGGCCCTGAACTCGGGTCCTGGAACCGAGACTGGCATCTGTCCCCGAACCCCTGTGCTTCCTGGTGGCCCTGAACTCTGGGTCCTGGAACCGAGACTGGCATCCGTTCCTGAATCTTGGAGCTGATCATGCCCCAGAGGTGATGTCACCCCACTGTCGTGCCTGCAGGGACCACACACGTGCTGGCAGCTTCCATGCCTTCAGTGCCCTATCTGTACCTCTTTTAAGGCTCAGGGGGACCGGGAGAGCCTCAGTGGCCACTTCCCTGCCTGCTGTGAGGCCAAGGCAGCCTTGGACAAGGGCTCTGGCCAGGCTGTGTCTGGGGCTAGGGACACACGGTGGGCACCGCTGTTCTTGCAGACCATTTCTCAGGGCCCCAGAGCTGCCCCCACTCCAAAGGCCGCCTGCTCCCTAGGCCCCAGGACCACACTGCATTGCTGGGCTGCTGTACTGTGAAGGGGATGGGCTGGCCTGGGACAGATTGGGGGTTCTGAGGGGCTGGGACAGGGGTGAGACCCCTGCCCAGCCTGAGGTGCTAGCTGTTAAGTGTGGCCTTAAGCCAAGGGTGCAGGACCGAGAAGCAGGTACACGCAGCCGCCGTTTCCCATCAGAGGCTTAGACCGGATCCCCCAAAAAGCAGAGAAGCAAACAGATCAGGCACAGGGCGCTGATTTGTAGCCATGGCCCCAGGAGCCTCAGCACAGCCCTGGAGGAAAGGGCAAGCACCCCTCCCACCCATAGGCCTGGCCCCAGTGCCCTCCAGAGCTTCAGGCAGGTTCCCATCACAGAGATGAGCCAAGGCTCCAGGGCCGGTGGCCAATGTTGGCATGGCCGCCCCTCAGGAGTCCTGTTTGTGTGGTTCTCCTCGCAGCAAAGCCCCAGGGTGACGGGAGCCGGGCCCAGGGCCAACAGCTCATGTGACCCTCCCTTTGTGAGGTCAGATACTCACCAAAAGGAGAGAAGAACCGCGCTGGGTATCCGCCCCATCCCACGCGGACACTGCGGCTTGAACTTCCCAGTCCTCCCTCCGGCCTCCCCCACAGTGTCCCCTTCCTGGAGCATGGTTCTGGGCGTTCGCTTTCACGGCTCTCCTGTTCGGGCCTTGGGCGTCTGCAGGGGCGCCTGTGCTCCGTGACTGAGGCGGTTGCCCAGAGAGGCGCCCTTGTGGATCCAAAACAATGTAGAGCCTGCTGTCTCTAGAACCTCCTTCCTGCAGGTCTGGTCTGAGGGTGTTTCTGCCTGGCCAGAACATGGTAGCCTTTCTAGATCAAAGTTATGTCATTTCTCCCTGTGTCTCTTGCCAGGAGTTAACAGGATAAAAGAAAACGTTTATTTCATGCATTATATTTTCTCAGATACGGTCAGCTTTTCTGTCAGCGGTGCCCTTAGATTTCCTTGGGCTGATTGACTCCACTCTCCAGTCTGTGGGGCTTTTGGATTTGTGCGTTTTCAGTACGTTTAGTGCATATACTCAGTGTTTTTATTGCCCTCGAAGCCAGTAAGGATTGTTTTTAAATGCATTTCTTTTTTTTTTTTTAAGATTTTATTTATTTATTTGACAGAGATCACAAGTAGGCAGAGAGAGAGAGAGAGAGGAGGAAGCCAGCTCCCTGCCTAGCAGAGAGCCCGATGCGGGACTCGATCCCAGGACCCTGAGATCATGACCTGAGCTGAAGGCAGAGGCTTTAACCCACTGAGCCACCCAGGCGCCCTTTAAATGCATTTCTAACCACACGAGCACTCCATGACTTACTATGGTACACAAAAACATTTACATTGAGACACACTGAGGTGATGTAGACAAAATTCACCGTCTCTCGGCCACACAGCCCGTTGTTCCCTGCTCCCCCCTCCCCCAGTGGCCATGGTGGATCCATTTGTCCTGCCCAAAGTTTTCCATGCACATTGAATTGTTTCTGTGCCTTTTGAAATGCAGCCCAGGACCTGTGTAACTGTAAGAGAATGTGTTGCCGCAAGTTGGGTTTCCCGTATTAGGAAATCGTGCATGTTTGGTCTAGAACCCCGGAGACCGTAATCCATCTTTGTAGAGCTGTGTGTCTGCGCAAGACCACAAGCTGTCATCTCCACGTGTTTGTGACAAGCAGACAGGCAGCAGACCCCCACGCGGTCCGTCAAGTCTGTGTTTTGGAAAAGGGTCATGTTCACAGCTGCTGACTGGGAGAGTGGGCTGGGCCTGTGGGGGGGCTGGGGGTGCCGCCCCTCCCCACCCCATGTTCGCTGTCTGAAGACCCCTCCTTCCCCTGAAAGTTGCCTCCCCAGAAGGGGCCCCAGTAGGCTTCAATTATTGGACTCCTGCTTTCCTTCCTTTTCAGAATTTTTTGTGTTTACATAGGCGTTCCCAAGCTCTTGGGCAGCCTTAACCTGAGGAACGCCAGGAGGCATTGGTGATGGTGGCAGCTGTGTCCCAAGTGTTATTTGCTAATTAAAACCTAATTCTGCAGAGGGTTATCAGATCAGTGGCAACTGGAGAAAGTTCATTCGCTATCAGAGGAAATTAAGCTCCACCTCCAGGGACGGTGGGGTTGCTGAGCTCCCAGAGGGCGGCTGAGAGGGCAGCTGGCAGACGCTTCGTGTTAGAAATGGTTTTGCTTCCCGGGGTGCTTGCGCTGGCCTCCCACTGCAGTGGCAACGCTGCGGGATGAAGGTAGCCAGAAGGGTCCAGATAGGCCCTCACCGCCTTTGTCCAGACGTGCTGGGAGGTCCCTGGGTCCAGCCAGCCCCACCGCGGCTGAGACAGCTCTGCCCCCTGCAGCCGGACACCCTCACAGGGCCCCAGTCATGATGGTGGCAACAGTGGGGGCATCACCCGGCCCAGGCCAGGATGGTCAGGGCACCCAGAGCAGAGAGACCAGGCAAGGCCCACAGCTGGTCCACGTCTGCTGCCCCCGGCAGGTCACAGCCCTGCACACCCGGGCCCCACTTCTTTATCTTCCACCAATGCCCGGGACCCTTGTGTTTTTCCCAAATGGTTGCTTGGGTTCATGTGGTCCCCTCCAGGGCGAGGACCGCAGCTGGGGGAGGGGCAGAGCTCCATCACTCCGTCCCCCTTCCCAGCAGGAACAGTGGGAGAGGGGCTTCGGCTGCTTCCTTGGCATCCCCTTTCCGTGGAAGAGAGCCACAAAGGGCAGGCTGCCTGAGCTTAGGGAAGGGAAGGCTGGCCCAGCAGGTACGATGGCTGTCGTGGCCTCAGGGCTCGGAGGTCGTGGGGCAGAGGGGCTGGCTTCCTCTCCAGCTTCCTGTGCAGTGGTTGGTCTCGCCCACAGGCTATGCATTGTTTCATTGAAACTGCCAGCATTTAAAATTCAGGAGGTTTCACCTGTCACTCTCTGTTTCCAGCTTCTTTGGAGAAGCCTTTCGGCATGGGCCGTGGGCTGGCTGTGGGCATCTGGTGGGTCTGGACCCCCTCAGCGTTCCTGGCTGGCCCCTGGTGCCATCAAGGGCGGGCGTCACGACCCTGTGAACAACTCTGGAGTCATACTTAGCTTCCAGTCCATACTTAGGACGTGGAGCGCAGACTCCAGCCACCGCCATGCCAGGGTGACCAGAAAGAGAAAGAAGCTATGTGTGTCCTTCCCAGGTTTCTGTGTCTAATACCACACATGGGCCCTTCATGCTGGATGTCACAGAAGCCCCGGGCAACACCTAGTCCGTCCAGGCTACTCCGCACTTGGGTCCCGGCTGCCCAGCTGCTGGCCCCTCCGAGAGCCCTGGAGTCCGCCTTTCTCCTCCAGCTCCTCCAGCCTCAGGGGCAGAGGCCGCATCCTGGTGACGGCTGGCCCCGCGAAGGGTGCAGAGAGTCATGCCAGCAGCCCTCATCATGGGGGCAGGCGCTTCCTGCCCTCCCTGCCCCTCCCAGGCCCCCCTGGGTCAGTGTCCACATGCTCTTGCCCTGCACTACTACGGTCCTGACTTTGCCCCAGGATTTCGGCCCTAGGTGGCTGCTGACATGCTTGCCCGCATGGCTTCCGCGGGGACAGAGGCTGGCCCGCACCCAGAGCTTGTTTGCTCCTCTCAGAGTCAGACTTTCTGTGCCGTCTGCAGTGCTGGCTGCTGTGGGCCAATGGGTCTGAATAGTGGGTGTCCACGTCACACTCCTCAGACCACTCCGCCCTTGGCCTCAGGAAGCCCCACCTGAAAACCAGACGCCTCTCAGGCAGCTAGGCTTCTGGGGTGCTGGGCTTTTGGGGCTGTGTCTGTGTGCGTGAGACTTCCCAAGAAGCGGGGGGGTCCAGGGACCCTCCTGTACTGGCGGCCTGCAAGCCCCGTGTGCACGTGTCTGTGTGTGCATGTGTGTCTGTGAGCATGTGTGTGAGTGTGTCTGTGTGAATGTGTATGCATGTCGAGGCTGCTGGAGTCTCACTAGGGCAGGCCTGAAGCCCCACGGCTGGTAAATTCAGCTGTTTTTATTATTTTTTTAAAGACTTTATTTATGTATTTGACAGAGAGAGAGAGACAGAGAGAGAGGGGAAAACGGGCTCCCTGCCAAGCAGAGAGCCCGATGCGGGGCTCGATCCCAGGACCCCGGGATCATGACCTGAGCTGAAGGCAGAGGCTTTAACCCACTGAGCCACCCAGGCGCCCCAATTCAGCTGTTTTTAAAGGAGACAGAGATGCTGGAGAAAGTTGCTCTCTTCTTTTAGAAGACTCCGAAAGGATCTGGTGTTGAGTGGGAACACAACGGTTGTCAAGGCACGGCACTTTAGGAGGGGGCCTGCATGGCCTGTGGGGACACTGGAAGGGAGGAGGTGCTGTGCAGACCCTGGATGGTCCAGGGCAGTGTGCTCGCCCTTCCTAGAAGCGTTGGGGGCAGTAGCCTGGTCCCTGGCCAGAATCACAGCAACCAATGCTGGCGTTCCAGGTTTTCCAGGAAAGGGGAAGTATGCAGCTGCTGTGGTCCTCAGCCTCCATCTGGTTTTATAGTGGGTGTCTGGGAAAGTGGCGGTGTCAGGAGGCGAGAGGCCGCACTAGCGCTGTGCCCCCCAACCGCGTGGCCACCTGCTCCCAGGAGAGGTTCACGCAAGCAGAAGGGCCTCAGTGGATCCTTGTGGTGGGAAGACTGCCCCTCCACATCCCCTGCAAGCTGTGTGCGCTCTCAGCACAGCCTCCGTGAACCCTGGGGGCCAGAAACTCCTTAGGGTTGGGTGGGTGGGGAGGGGGTGGGGCAGACAGGCTTGGGGACAGAGAGGGTTCGGGAAGGGTGGCTCTAGGGCCTCAGGGGATAGGGGCCCTGTCAAGGCCAGAAATCCTAGCCCCCAGTGCAGAGGCGCAGGTGCAGGGCAACAGGGCTGAGGTGAGTGAACTTTGACCCATCCTGGGGGGGTGAGATAGTCATGCCTGGGTCTTCTGGGTCCCTGGGAGAGCAGGACTCTGAGCAGCCCTGTCCCCAGTTCCTGGGGTGAGGAGGCCACTGGGGATCCCAGCATGGGGTATGGAGGGGCTCAGCTCCCAAGAGCGGGGGTCCAAGATGCTGTGGGACATCCTCACAGGCTAGTTTTCCCTTGACTTGCAGGGAGACACAGTGTCGGGGACCAAGCAGGAGACGGCCCCTCAGCTGCCTGCGCTGACCGCGGAGGAGAAGAGGATCCGGGACAGGAAGCTGAAGAAGGAGCGGAGGAAAGAGGAGAGGAGGCAGCTGCGGGAGTCGGGAGCAGCCCAGAGCCTGCCGGCCAAGCGCTCTGGGTCCCAGCTGGCCCTGGACTACCTCCGTGGGTAAGACAACCCTGTCCCGTGGGGCCCTGCCAGTGTCCCAGGGTGTCTGTGCCAGGAGGGACACGGGCTGCACGTTCAGTGACCTGGCTCCCCTGTGGCTCCCGGGACCACTGGGACCCCAGGGTCTGTAGTGCCACCTCCAGTGTTGTCCCCATGGCCATCCTGGTGGGTGTCGTCAACCCCAGGGGCTGTCTGAGGGAGGGGAGGGCCGCCATCCTGTGCTGCAGGAGTTTGTCGTGCAGGGGGAGCCGAGCAGAGCATGGTCACCAAAGCCTTGGCCAGAGCCCTGGGACTGCCTGCCGCCCTGTGTCAGTCATCCTGTCATCACACCCGGGCAGCGGCTGCCAAATGTATTCTAACAGCTTCATGGGAGACTTTCTAGAAGCTCCGGGAAAAGTGAGGCTGCTCTGAGATCATTGGCTTCTGTTTGCCGAGAAACTTACCAGGAAGTAGAGGCATGTGTTCCAGCCCCGTCCCTACGCCTGGTTCTCCTCCCCAGGAAGTGGGCCCCTACTTTCTGCAATCCGTACTCACTCTTCAGGCCGGGAGCCTTAGCAGCCGAGACTGAGGGGGAGGGCTGGGGACCCAGTCTTCACTCCACTGTATGGAGGGCCCAGCTCCCCGGCTGTCACCTCAGGGGTGGCACGTGCTGCGGCTCCCATCAGCTCCTCCAACTCCTTCCTCTGGGCCGGAGGTGCCCTGTCCTGGCCCCACAGCCCCGCCCCCAGTGCTGGCCGTACAGTGGGTCACCGCCCGGGCAGGGTACAAGCAGGGCAGAGGCAGGGTGGAGGCCCCCGAGTGGGTGGTGATGCCACAGGGCCTGGGAGCTGGCAGGGTATGGAGCCCCAGCAGCCCAGGGCCTGCCTGCAGATGTGAGAGGTTGCCGCACCCCATGACAGCCGAGAACCCTCGTTACACCTGGGTTCTGGTCCACACACCAGGGTGGATCTTCCCATCAGAGGAGATATGTTCATTTCTGCCAGGAAGACGGAGCTGGAATTGCCATGAGGGGCCATGGCTGCGTCAGGCTCGAACGTGGGAGTTGGCATGTGTGTGGTCTGGGGAGGGGTTCTCAGGATTGCTTTGAGAGCCCTGGGGGCAGGGGCTTGTGGAGGTCGGAGACACATTCCCCAGCTCTGGGGCTCCAGAGTCTGCCCGATGGCTGGGGCTCAGGCAGAGCCTCAGCCCTGAGCTGCCTGTGGAACAAGAGCCTCAGAGCTGCCGTCACACCTGTCAGCCCTCTTGTGCCACGCCCCTGGGTGGCCATGGACTTGAGGCCTGGGCAGTGACTGTGCCTGCCTCTTGCCTGGCTGCGTGTTGAAGCGTCCTTCATCCGTGACCTTGGGGTGCCCAGAGTCGCATTCTCTAAGAGCCACTTTGGACTCCACACTCCCTTGGGAGAGTGGGGCTCTGCCCTTGGACCCGGGGAGTCTGCACTGGCCCTGGGTCCCTGCTCGCTCCCTGCTGACCTGTCTCTCACTTCTCTGCTCCCCAAAAGGCAGATTCTCAGTCGGTGCCAGCCGCTGCCTGTCAGCAAGGCGTCTCCTGGGTGGAGTGGGAGCCCCAGAGGGTGGGCTGGCTCGTCCCTATTCATTGTCATCGTCTTTCTTGTCATTGTCCTCATCGTCCTTGTTTGTCTGGGGGCCTCCTCTCTGCCTGTCGTGGAGGTGCTTGGGGCCCCCAGCTGGTGCCCCTCGCTTTCCATGGGCCCACGCGGCACATCTGAAGCCATTCGGACACTCCCTGGGGGCTCAGGTGACCAGAGCCCTGGGGTTGAGTAAGGGGTGTTGCTTTGGGCTCACAGCCCATCCACACTGTCCATATGCAGGTGATGGAGCCAGGTCCAGGGAGTCCAGGTCCCAGCCAATGGAGCTCAGAACCACCACACCTCTCTCAGCCCAGGAGGGACCCCACAGGCCCTGGGGCGAGGTCATGTGCCATCCTCGAGGTGGGGGGACAGGCCAGGGAGCAGCTGGTTGATGGAGGCACAGGGAAGTTTATTACAAAGAGGCATAATGAGGGCTTGCTAGTGAGTTGAGAAGCCAAGACCCAGGAGGAGCACACTGAAGGGCCGCCACTCCCCCAGGGCTGTGAAGAGGCCCAGCCGTGGCTCACAGAATGGCAGAGAAGTCACAGGAGCCGAGCGCACGGGACTTGCCAGGAAGGCTGCTCATGGGCTATCTGGCTGCGGCTACAGTGGACCATTGGTTCCTGGAGGTTGCTCACCAGAACCAGGCTGGAGGAGCCTTCCTCTCTTATCCTGATAAGTCTCTCTAGCACCTTCTCCTTCCATTGGCCCATCTGGCAAAGGAAGCCCTCTGTTTCTACGGAGCGGGCGATGGAGGAAAGTTTGAGACAGAGGCTGTGACTTGATGACCAGCATGGGGGAGGGAGCCCCTCGGGATTACCCTCAGGAACCAGCCAGAGGGTTTCTCTCTTCTTTCCATCCCTTCCTCTAATGTCCGCTGTTGCGGTGTCTGCTTTCCCACTTCTGCCGGGGCCCCATACTGAGTGCGGCACCTGCTGGTGTGGGAGGCTGGGCCGGGCTCCGTTCCCGAGGCCCGGCATGCTGCCCGAAGGGGGACCGTCAGTCAACCTCCTGGCCTCAGTGATGCGTGGTAGATTCATGCTGTGAATCTGGCCGTGGCCATGGTGTCTGCTTCCCCAGGAGGACGGGAGCACTGGTCCAGTCTGGCTCAGGTCCTGCTCTGTGGCTCACACAACGTGCCCATGTCTCCCTGACACCCAAGCAGTCCAGACCAGCATGGCCCCCTCCAGGTCGGGATTCTTGGCTCCTCCCAGCTTGTTGTCCCTCACCCTCCACCACACAGCTCTCGGTTTTGGGTCTGTGGCTTTTTTTTAAAAGATTTTATTTACTTATTTGACAGAGATCACAAGTAGGCAGAGAGGCAGGCAGATGGGAAGGGAAGCAGATTCCCTGCTGAGCTGAGAGCCCAACTCAGGGCTCGATCCCAGGACCCTGAGATCATGACCTGATCTGAAAGCAGAGGCTTAACCCACTGAGCTACCCACGCACCCACAGCTCTCAGTTTAAATGCTTTCTGCACTCTGGTCGGCAGACTCTGCTGTAGCACACAATAAAGGCTTTGCAAGAATGGCCGGTTTAATGAAATTCCAGATACACATGTTGCATCATAAAATGGTGGCCTTGTTAGGCTGGAAGGAAGAGCCCTGTGCCATTTGCTGCAGGTGTGGAAGCAGGCCCAGTTGGCCGAGGCCTCCCAGGCATGTGGAAGTGAGGTGTCCTCCCAGCACCAGGCCCCTGATCCCCCTCTGCTCCTTGTCGGCTCCCCTCTAGCTGGGGGGCCGGGGGGCTGGGGGGCCACACAGACCCTTCCACCGTCTCCTGCCGGCATCTGAACTTCCTGTTCTTGCTTCCTAGCTGGGCCGAGAAGCACGAGAACTGGAGATTTCAGAAGACAAGGCAGACGTGGCTCCTGCTACATATGTACGACAGCGACCAGGTGTGTGCACGCTGGGCGGGGAGGGGAGAGGAAGCACGTGGTGGGGGACTAGGTGGGTGTGCACATTAGGGGAGTTGGTTGTGTGCACACAGGGTGGGCAGATGTGTGCATGCTGGGGGTGCAGGTGTGAGCATGCTTGGGGCCGGGTGTGAGCATGCTTGGGGCCGGGTGTGTGCATGCTTGGGGCCGGGGGGAGTCAGTTGTGTGCACACAGGGGGAGTCAGTTGTGTGCACACAGGGCGGGCAGGTGTGTGCATGCTGAGGGGTGGTGTGTGCGTGCTGCGGGGAGGTGTGGATTGTATGTCAGTATAGACTTCCTCACAGGTCATTGTCCCTTGCTATCATCGTCTGCTTTGACACATGCAGTTTTCACGACAACCGTAGTGGCTCTGCGGCAGGGAGGTCGCAGGTGCCCATGTGCACATGATGGGGGTGATCTCCGTGAAAGAACCACTTGAGAGCCACAGCGTGAAGTGAGGCTGTAGGTGTGGCAGGGTGGGGAGGGCAGCTGTCCACACAGGGCCCAGGGCTGCGGGCGGTCTGGCCTGCAGCAGAGCCCCCTCAGGGCCAACAGCACCACACCCCTTCCCCATGACCCTGCTGTCCTGCACAGCCCCATGCCAGCTCCCCACTCGGAAGACTTCTGAGCCCAGGATCTCAGACCCAGGGACACGCGGTCCCCAGAACTCTCGGGAGCAGCTAGCACACACGGGCAGCCAGTGGGGAGCTACGCGCACAGACCTCGGTGCCCTGACCACCCTGCCTGGGCCTGTGTGCCCTTTGTTCCCGGAGCTGGAGCCGCTCCTCGCCTCTGGGGACACGCTACTCCCCAGGGGAGGGGACCAAGGCGCCCCGGGGACCACCGCTGTGGCCGGATGGCCCTTGCTTCCCAGTCGTGCCTAATCCACTGAGACCTGGTTATCACAGCGGTGGGAGCTGTGCTAGGGATAGGTCATCATTTTGATGAAGCCTCATTTTCTCTCTGTTTTCTTTTGTTGTTTGTGTTTTCCACATCATAACTAAGAAATCACTGCCTAACCTGGGGTCAGGAAAATTACCGCTCTTTTCTGGTAAGGGTTTTTTAGTTTTTAGTCATACGTTTAGGCCTTTAACACATTGGGGTCAACCCCATCTGTGCTGATGTAGGTCTTCCGCGCGTGTGGCCACGCACTGTCGGTTGAGCGGACCGTCCTCCCCAGAGTGGAGGGACACCGCACCTTGCTGCTTCCTGGAGTCCTGCCAGTTCCTTACATGTCTGCCCTGCTGGAACAGAGAGGACAAGGCTTGTCGGCCTCACTGGCCCTTCCTAATGTACTGGGCTGCCCTGGAAAATGGGGCGTGTGTATCTGAAAACCCAGCTGGGGTACTGGTGGTTTTCGGGGGCTTTCCAGAGAGAGTGCAGTAACCGGTGGATGGAAGGGTGGATCGATCGATGGCGAGCCTGCTGAGATCGGGGTCAGAGCTCACCTGGGTCTAGCATGGGCAGTGGGATAGAGGAGAGCCCCGAGCCACAAGTAGGTGACTATAGCTGAGGCGCCTAGGGATGCCGGGAAGGGAGGGGAGGGCCAAGTTGGCTGTTGGTGTGTGTGGTCCTGATAACAAGGTCTGGCCCTCCGTTCAGCAGACACTCCCAGAGCCTGCATGGCTCAGCAGGGTTGGGGGCGGGCAGCAGGGAGGGCAGGGGGTTAGCCCAGTGTGAAAACCAGGGGGTCCTTTGGTGCTCTGGACCCCAGATTCTGTAGACAGTGGTGCCTCTGCCTCCCAGCCTACGTCCAACTGCCTCCTGGTCCCACAGTCAGCCACACTCCTCACACTTCCCTCTGTGGCCCTCACGCTATCCTGCCCTCAGTCTCCCTCCAGAGCAGGCTGCCACCCTGGACGGGCCCTGCACTGCCGGCTCCCATGTGGCGCACAGTCGGGCCTCTCTGTGACCCCCACAGCACAGTGCTGGGATACTCCTTGTCGGGACCTTTGCAGCAGTGGCCCTCCAGCACTGCCTGCCAGAGCAGCAGAGGCCGTGATCTGAGGCAGAACTGTTCTGCGGTCCCACACGTGTCCAGTCTTCCTGGTGTACTGATGAGCAGAACCCAAGCTAGCATCTTCCTCCCCTGGGAACCTTGCTTCCAGCCCCCAAGGCAGAGGTAAACATGGCCCGACCTTGTGGCAGCCATCTGGCTGCATAGGACAAGGGTGTGTTTGTGTGCACGTGCACGTGTGTGTGCACATGGGTGTGCATGCAAGCCCCAGTGTGTTCAGGAGTACTTCCTTCCAAGAGCAGGACATAAAATTGGGTTTCGGGGATGAGACAGATCCGGAAGCCCGATCTAATTGTGAGGTGGACTGATGGGAGCTGGAAGTGGCCCACACATTCAGGATGCCCCGAGGAGGAAGGAGCCAAGGCCAGTGGACGGGGAAGGAATCTGTCCCCAACAAACTGCATGGGGCCAGCTGGATGCCACACATCAGAGAATGAAAGTGACTTCAGCCGACTTCTAACAAAAGTGAAAGTGAGCCCGAGCTGCAGGCATCAGGGCTGATGCTCTCCCATCATAACCTCGGGTCGGGCACAGCTGCCTTGAACCAACAGCTCCACAAGTACGGTGACACGGAGGGACAGACAGACGGGAATGAGACAGCCCCTCCCAGGAGGGAGAAAGTGCACTTGTGCCCTGTGTCCTGCGGCCAGGCTGCTACCCGGGCAGAGCCTTCCTAGCTCGGTGACAGGACAGCCCAGTTTCAAAGTGGACAGAAGATCCATGCAGACGCTTCTCCAGACCGGACAGTCCAGGCGGCCAGGAGCCCCTGCGGCAGAGCCCTGCGTCGCTGGCGCTGGGGGGACGCCGGCCAGCGAGGGCGGCTGGTGGCACGTGTTGAGCAGGACACAGCTTCTCTCCTCTTGGAGCACCCTGTTCCCAACGTTAGGGCTGGATCACATCTCCGGATTTCTCCGAGGATGGCAATAATGCAGTCTTCCCATTTTGTTCTCTCCATAATAACCTTTATTTTGTCCAGGTTGCTTGTGGTTTGTGTGCTTGGCCCCTGACTTTGGAATCAGAGACTTTGCTCCGACCCAGCACCCTGTAGGGGTGGCCAAGGCTGCACATGCCCCGGTGCCCCGCGCACTCCTGTGTGGGTTGATGTGCTAGACTTATGATCTTGGGTTTTCTCTCCTTTATCCTCCGATTTCAGAATAGAATCTTC